>JAKSZP010005587.1:0-102000 GCA_022478985.1 Massospora cicadina
CCATAAACCTCTCAAAGAATGCGGTGAGAGTCTTATTTCATTGAAGCTCAATGGTCAGGAGCTCAGCTTTCTGCTGCAACATTTTGCTTTTCCACCAAACAACCGTATCACCATCTCCTTGACCTCTTGGTAAGTAACAGAACTGTCTGAAAGGTAACAAACAACTTGATCAGCACTTCCAACATCCAAAGTGGAGATCAACAGTTTTGTCCTGTGCTGGTCCAAGGCACCTTTAGTTGCAAACTCAAATTGTCAAAAGAACCCATGAATATTTCCTTCACAATTAAAGGGTGGCAGCTGAGCACAGCAGACTTCCTGGAGCAGCTCATCTTGTCTTTTGAGCACAGTGTCCAATGCAAGTTTCAACTCCTCGTATGCAATGGTCCTATTGTGTCATGCAAATTTCTTTTCAAAGCAACCTAGGTGAGACATAGTGGGTGGCTGAGTTTTTATTATTTTACTGATCAATGGGCCTCCTGTAGTGAGCACCACTGTTGTAATTCAGCAGAATCCTGGAGATATGCCATAAGAGGTTTGCACAGGGTTTTGCCCATTGAGCAATAGGACCGACAATATGACAATCATGGCCCTTGGTAACAACAGAATAAATAATTAATATAATAACTATGGGGCACTTGCTCCCACTACAATACTTTATTTTTATAATAAGCTCCTCAGATCTTCTCTATCTTGCTCTCTTTTCCTATTAACCAACAACCCCTCTTAATCGCCCATATCACTCATATACAGCGGCTTCAGATGGTACCACACTCGTTGCTTGGGCTATTTGGTCCCACCGATTCTCCTCGTTTCAGCTAGTTATTCTTTAATTCCGTATTGCCTAAATTATAAGCAATTTAATTCGTATTCATCAAATGTCTCAACATCGCCCGATTGCCTTATTTCGAGGCAATCCAATAAATAATCCGTTATATCCCAATATCGCCTCATCTTGAGGCACTCGAATAATCGTAACTAATCTCATTTCGGTGGATTCATCTCAAACCGCCCTAACTGTCCCAGGATTATTGTCCAGTCATATCAGAATCGCGCGTCAGGATAAAATCTGGAAAACCTCCATGTGTAGCATATGATAGGCCAGGAACTCCATGGATCACCTTTGCTATTTGCTATCTCAGTTCAGGGCATTGGTTCGCAATGCCAACACAGTCATAATTGTCCCCTACCCAAAGTTCCTGTACCGAAATCGAACTCGGGGAGGAAGCGGTAGAGGTCCCTATTCTATCATTGGGGTATCCTCCCCTCTTGTAATTAAATTTATATTAAATTAAAATGTATAGTAGGAGCCTCTGAACCTACTAAACATAGGTTAACCCTTTCACTGATTTTCATAAAAAAATCCTTACCTTTTGACCCTTAAAATTAGCAAATATTTTCTGCCAATGTTTACACTTTTTGTAATAATTTTGGTCCTTTTCTTTAATATAAATATTTAGTAAATTTTGAAATTTAATTATATAGCCCTTATTTCTTGAATGCATATATGCACCTTTAGATTTACATCACCCTCATTTTTTGGATGCATATATGCGATTTTAGATTTATATATACTCCATTTTTGGATGAATATATGCGTCAAATCACTGAAAGGGTTAAGTTCCAATCATCCTGCCTAAGAGCATTTGCCTTAGCGATGAACCATTCTGCTAAGAGCCAACGTGCTATATAATTACCTTAGTGACAAATTATTCCATTAAGATTGCTGACGCTATTAAGGCTAATAATCTTAGCCCTTGAAGGACTGGCCAACTATCCCGTTAATCGGAAAATTACAACTGATGGCTGGTTAAAGAAAGAGTAAATCTACTTAATAAAAACATTCACTCACTCACTGACTGACTGACATCTGAAACCTTCGAGTCTGATAGGGTCAATCTATTTGGGTGAGTGGGTGAGAATTGGCGAATCATATCGAATCTGAAATCATCGAGCCTGATGGGTTAATCTATTTGAGCGAGTGGGTGAGAATTGACAAATATCATTGAATAATTCACCAAATTGCTCACCTGAAGCAATTGAGTCTATAAGGTTAATCTATTTGGGTGAGTGGGTGAGAATTGGCAAATAAGATTGAATCTGAAATTATCAAGCCTGATAAGTTTAATCTATTTGGGTGAATTGGTGATAATTGGCGGATATTATCTATAATTCACCAAATTACTCATCTGAAGCTAATCAAGTCTGATAAGTTTAATTTATTTGGGTGAGTGGGTGAGAATTGGCAAATAAGATCGTATCTGAAATTATCGAGCCTGATGGGTTCAATCTATTTGGGCGAGTGGGTGAAGATTGACAAATATCATTGAATAATTCACCAAATTGCTCACCTGAAACTCAATAAAAACCAGCATTAGAGTTTAAATAGATTAGGTAGTTAGGATAATCAGCTCACCAGCCACGAGGCAACAGTGAAGCTGTTAGTCCGAGTGGCTTGAGAGTAGTGCTGACAGCCTATAGGCTACAATGTGAGCTTATCATTGATAAACTAAATACAGTAGCAAAGCACGGGTATCTGGATGTTAGGTTTATATATTTTAAAAACCTGCCTAATTTGGTTCACCTAATTAATAAAATATTTTGGCAAGTTAAGTAGAAGTTGATTTAGTAGTTTGGAAGATATGTCACGTACACGATGATCTTAGATATTTAGATGTTTGGGTAGCAGTTTGGTATTATTTGATTGATTCGATAGGTTTATTTTGTTTGGCCGAGTGGTTGATGGCTTTTAATCAAGCTAATCGGACACAGTTTAGTTTAAGGATGATTAGTTATTGGTTGTTTTGATAAGTTCAGTCAGGTTTACCTGAGTGGTTGGTGGATTTTGGTTGATTCGATTGAGCAATTAGATTTGGCTGAGTGGTTTTGTTTATCTATAATATAAAATCTAAATTAATAAATGGAAAATCTTTACTTTTATAGACACCGTAGCGAAGCACGGGTAAACGGCTAGTTAAATAAAAACAGTAAGTTTATTGGGATTTACACTTTGCCAATAACCTCGAAAGCTAATACTATTACCAAGACCATCTAGTACTAAAAAAATACTATTACCAAATAGGCTGCTTTTAATTTATCAACACTATCGCATTAAGAAGTTGAGTTTAAAGCTTAACCTCAAGAGCGCTAATAAAAATTTCACCATCAGTCTTTTTTCTCTTACTTTGCTATCAGAAACAAGGGCTTATAAATTGACATACCTATCATATTAGAAGTTGCTCTTAAATATATGTCTAAAGCATATCATTATTTAGACAAATATAAATAGTACTAAATTTCACAAAATTTATTGAGTTTTTTCCCGAGAATGCATCAATTGCATATTCGAATGTGCATTGGTTGATACAACTGAATAATTTATATCAAGACAATTGAATTTATTTATATACTATAACAAAGTAGCTGCAGTATAGTTTACTTCATAATCTACTCAGTGAAGTGTGGATCATGCTTTACAGTAATGGTGGTATCCTGTCGATGGAAGTAGTTGGTGGCGTACTGCCAGTTTATCAACCCCCCATCGCCAGTCCGGGTGATGGAACAGTCGGGGCAAGTGGGTGGTGCGCATAGCACATGGAGCCAGACCCATCCGCATCGGCATACTTCGCGCTGCCACACGTCACCCGTCTTGGTGTACTCGCGATACTTGAGTACTGCGCACGCGTACCTTGGATGTATTTCCATGCTTACACCGAGGCAACCTCCTAGGCATTCCTCCCTGGTGTGGCACTCGACAAAGGCGGCCGCCGCGACAATGAGTTGAAAGATGAAATTCATTGAGTGAAAATTGGGGTCTGATTTAAGTTTTATACTGATATCAAGTGAAACCTTTAAATCAATTCCACTAAATTTATTACATTAAAGTTTTCATTAATCAAGCTCAATTTAGCTTTATAAAATCCAATTTAATCTTATCGAATTGGATATCTTTAATACCCAAAGGTTTAAAAAATAAATTTGTGCCACCAGTTGTTGAGCCTTAAAGGATTCAGTATAAACGAGCACAATCTGTGCCATGCATAAACTTAAATATCCACAAATTTCTCAATAAATACCATTTTTTACTTTTATTAGCAACGCTAATTGATTTTAGTAGTTGAAAGCATTTAGTTTAGGATCCTAAGTGCCAGTTCGTATGATACTGTTGGATAGATTTCGTCGAATTGACCCCTGGCTCGATCTATGTGGGTAAGTATGGAGCTTCTAAAACCCGTTGAAACTAGAGATTTGTAGCGAAATAAAAGAATAGACGCATTAATGGCATTTGGTGCGTAAATGATTACTGATCTATTTTAGTATTTTAGAAACAAGCTACTTAATCTACTAGTGATTGTAAATAAATGATTGACCACTTATTCAAGAATAAAAATTTACTTTAGCAGTTTATGTGACGTTTTGTAAAATATCTATCTAATGATGAGCAAGCTTCATAACCCATCTAACTTTTGATTAAAGAGGTGGTGTAGAAATGGAATATTTATTTTAAAAGATTCAGCAGTAGCAGGAACCACCAACTATGACAAACATCCAAATATTCTTTTTAACTCCATATCAATAATTAAATAAGGATAAGAGGGGATGGAGGAAACAATGTTCATCTTAGCTAGGAAAGGTTTTGAAACTGTTATAACATTTAAACCCCACCTTAGCTTGTAGTTACATGTGCACAACTACGCACGGTATAGGATTAGGACATTGAATATAACACTACCATCTTATCATGTGGTTACTCATCTTTAGGAGTGTAACCTATTGGAGAGAACTCCATGCTACCACTTGGATTTGCATAGGTTCCAATCTTAGCACATGTCTATAATTTTCAATGTGGTATTTCTGTCTTCCTGCCTAGAATAGTTTAGTACCCAATCAGCTGCTATGAATTATAAAGGTCCTCGCACACTTAATGGATTTGTTCCTTGTGTTAAGTATGTGGCTATTGTTGACCCAAAACCTCGACACGTGAACAAAAGCAAACCCTTAACTTATTGACTTCAGATTAAGAACTAAAATAAAACAAGTTAAATGTTTAAAGAGCCTTGGATTTCAGTTAATCCCTGAAGTTCCATTTTCAGACTACCATGCTCATGCCACATCTGCAAAACTGATAAACATGACTTTGGATAAAGATTTGTTTATTCGAGGTAAACCGACCAGGGGACAGGCATACCAAGTGCTCAAAAAGCAAAAAAAACCCTAACTACCGAACTGAAATACCCGTAGAGTTTTTCAAAACAAACCCAAACGAAAACACACCAATCAGGTGGGAAAGTAGCTAACTGCTAACAAACCATAGCGGAGGGGGAGGGGGGACTGGGAGGCAGACTGATACTGATGCCTCATCTGATTCTGACAAGGCAGAAAGTAAAATGTGTGGGAGAATCTGCAGAGTGAGGTTCAAAAAATAGTTAAAGGAAGGGCTGTAGATAAAGATTAAGTTGTATATTTAAAGAGTATTCTATCATATGTTTTTTCTTCATACTAACTAGATTATAACATAATCTATAATATAGGTTTTTATGGCGTTTTTATGGGTTTCACATTATTTGTTACTGTTTTCGCAGCGTTGTTACAAAGTTCAAATAACTTTCTATGGTTTAATATTATTCTTTATGATTTTCATAGCCATTTTTTACAAATTTTATAACTTTTTACATTATTCACATTATTTTTTATGGTTTTCACAGCGTTTTTTTTCATATTTTGCAATTTTAAATTTCAAAAAAGGGTTTACTTAATACATTTTAATAATTTATTATAAGAAATCTTCAAAGGCTATATTATGTATGTAGTTTTTTCTCATATGCTTAAAATATCCTTTTAAATCATCCCATGATACTTCAAACATTGATTTATAATAATAATCTTGAGCTTACCAATAAAGCCATATGCTAATTCTCTTTTTACTACACTTTTAACTTATTAAAACTGTATTTGGTAGGGTTAAGCATATAGCTATAAGGAGATAAAAACAAGACATTAAAATTTTTTCTTTATGAAAACTCTCGGAATATTAGCATTGGAATTCTCGGATTTAATCATTATAAAAGTCTGTTTTCTAATATACACAATATTTCACATCTATTTACTAGATTTATTTTGAAAGTTGTGAAAGTCTCAGCATTAACTGAACCAACTATACTCTCCACATATAAAACTTCCTCATTATTAAAAGCTAAAATTAAAGAAACGTTCATGCATTTGTTTACTGCACCAGAACTTGGATAGGCTGACCTCTTATAGATCTCCCATACACCCTTCTTAGGTGTAGGTTAAAACCACTTTCATCAATGAAGATGTTATATTTATCATCTACATCTTTAGATATGAACTCATGAGCATATAATTGTCTTTTCTAATTTAATTTTTTCAAAAGTAGCAACATCTATAGTAATACACTCTGATTATGTTATTAGCAAAGTCTTTAATACCTATAATCCAATTTTGTAAATCAGAGAAATATTTATCTTACTTCTACTTTGTTTGCTACTTTCTTTTGAGTGTCTGTTGGATTAGTTTCTATAATATCCTCTAATATATCCATAACCTCTTGACTAACTTTTCTATTTATTGGGCTTTCAGCTTTTTTATTAATTCTATTTTCTTTTTTTATAAACATCAATAATTTTTCTAGCAGCTTCATATTTTATTGAAAGCATATTCATCTTTTTTATAGAAAATCCTCTTCCATTGACTTATTTTTACTAAAAATTTGTAGGTCTCATTAACTACAGTTTATTTTTAATTTCTTCCTCATCAATAAGATGTAATACACTATTATGTTTATACTACAAAAATATTTAAATATTAGGAAAGAAATTATTATATATAAAGAATAATATAAAAACCTTAAAAAATAATGTAAAAAACTCTAAAAGTTATGTGAGATTTATAAAAAAAGTGCTGTGAGAACCATAAAAAATGCCATAAAGTACTATATGTATAATACAAAACATACTAGTTTGTTGAAATTGGTGCAGGGGTGTCAATGTACAACTGCACAGGTCAGTACCTTCTTAATAAGATAGAAGAAGTTATATGAAGACAGTAGACCTGAAGAAAGATGATAAATATAATTTTATTAAAAGTTTTATTATAGCTACTATAAGCAGCTAGGTGACAGAAAAAGATTTTTTCCCATTTTCACTTCCATCATAATAACCTACACTATAAAGTATCAAGTAGTGTATGATTATTCTAGAAAAATAACAGAGTTTATTGGCTTGACATTTTAGTGGATGAAAACCCTTAACAATCATTTTATATGCTGAGGGGCAAGAGATAAGATATAATAATAAAAAGGGAATCAATTTATAATATGGAAAGGCTTGCAAATTGAGAATCAGTGATTTGAAGATTATTGTTAGCAAGGTGGTCAGAATTTTGACCCTTTGTAGCTTTTCAGATACATATAAAAACATGGACAAGTGGGCAAGGTAATCTGACATAGCTTAATTTAATGGATTTTCAGCAGCATTGAGGCAAGCTGCCATAACTTAATTTGACATACTAATCTTGACATCATTGCTCAAGGAATTGAAACCTTAAACTAATTACAATTTAAAATACTTGAAAAATTGAATGGTTGTTCATACCAAATTACAACATCTCCCCCCACTTGACCAAACAATCCAGTACAGGAATGAGTAGGGGCTAGAGATTAACTATAATAATGAGACCATTATACCAGGCAGCACATATCCATAAGTGATTATCTGATGTTTTTGGATGTGCACTGGGTAAGAGTAGATGTTTTTAAAGACACCTTGATTTCTTCCTGGTGAGGATAAACAGCACCTGACAACAACGTGATCCTTTTTGGATTGGCAGATTGGTGGGAGGATCTTACCATACAACCCTTCAGAAAGTTGCAAAGTAATATCTGTAAGTTCTGGGGGAACATCCTCTGTGCATTGATCATGCCTTTTTCCTGTTTCTTAGTAAGAAGGTATTGAAGAGGGTGGCTGTACCCCTCGTTACCTAGGGTGACCTCACCCAAATGGTAGATGAGCACTGGGTAACAGCCCTTCCAATTTGGATCCCTCCCCAGTGCCCACACTCACCTTGGCAGAACTAGTAAGTCTAATCAGGGATATCTACACTGAGATCACCATAATGAAATTGATCAGTCCAAAATAGAGTGGGAATCGGCCCAATGTTTGGATTTCATGTAGTCAAAAAGGTATGAAGACTGATTTATTAGCCAGAATTGCCGATGGCTTTGATTCAGCTAACATTATGATTGTAAAAATCAACCCCCTCCCAAAATTGTTGGGGATCATCCCCAACAGGCAGATAATAGCATCAGACACCATTGACAAGGGTTTGAAAATCCTTTCAGCAAATTGGGCATTGTGGCTGATGCAATGCTTATGACTGAATGAATGGCCCAGTGACCAGGAATGGGCGGGTTGGGTATCCCAAACCCATTCCCAACCAATTGGAACTGCCCCTACATGGGATGGCCTTGGAGGATTCCTGCTGCTCATTGAGCCAAACGCCATTGCACCAACCATCAGAAACATAGCCAAGCCTCATTTTAGATGTTTGAGGTCAAACCAACAGTGACTCAGCCTGCCGCTGAATTCTTCAATGTTGATTCCCAGTAAACTTATCCACTCCATGGACAAATAATTTGCCAGTTAGGTCAAAGTTGAGGTCTTGATCCTGGCTTGTCCTGCATCAATTAACTACTATTTAATCAGTTGCATTGCACTGAGAAAATTGTTGGTCAATTTTCTTCACTTTCCTTTGCAATAAAATTTTGCCTCAAACAACTATTAATTTTGATTTTATTGGTTCCCTTCTGGCCACATTCCTAATGGCTTTTCCCTGGTGGCCCATCAGTCTGTATACTGGATGGGCTCTACCAGTACTTATGGTCACTATGGCCCTCATTGTCATAGACTGGATTCAGCAAGCTCAATACTTCTGGCAATTAAACCCTGCTATTAAGAACTTTTATCAACAATATACTAGGATCCTGTGTGTCAGGCAAACAGCAAGTAAGAATTAGACTGGCCTGCCAGACCAGATGCCAAAGCACCTGAATGGTAAACCAGAATGCCCAAGGCATTGCTGTTGATATGATGAATATGGAACTATAAAGGAGTTCACCAATATCTGCCAGTGAGCCAGAATTTTGCACAGGCACAAAATAAAATACCAGACAACCACAGCCATTAACCCCGGGGTATGAGAGTGTTGGCAGAAAAGGCAGCTTAATTTCACAATATATAAAAACTAAATTTTAGGGAGGGTTTTTTATGGAAAAATTAAGGAAGAAAAATTGACCAACAATTTTCTTAGTGAAATGCAACTGATTAAATAGTCATCAATTTGGAGGGAAACCAAGCTGGGATCAGGTCCCACAAGTTTGACCTAACCAGCGAATTATTTGGGAATGGGTGGGTTAATTCCCTAAAAACTGACATCAAAAAATTTGGCAGCGGGCCAGGTCGCTGTCAGTTCAACCTCTAACGTCCAAACCAAGGCTCAGCTACATTTCTGATGGTTGGTGTGATGTCGTTTGGCCCAACAAGTGGTGGGAATCCCCAAGGCCACCCCATATAGGGGTGGGCCCATTTATTTTGAAAACGGGTTCAGGATGCCCAACCCACCCATGCTCAGTCGCTGGGCCATTCATTCAGTCAGTGGCATTGCATTAGGCGCAACACCCAATTTGCCAGCAGGAAGCTTTGAAACCTCATTGATGGTGTCTGATGCTATTACCTGCCCATTGGGGGTGATGCCCAACGGATTTGGGAGGGAGGTGATTTCCAATCATCATGTTAACCAAATTGCAACCATTGGGCATTCCAGCCAATAGATCAGTCTTCATACTGTTGGCACTGCAGTTCTTGGGACTGGCGCCAGGGTTGCGGTGGCTCGAAGCTGGAAAATCAGAAATGAGCACCAAAGAGGAAATGGAAAATAAAGGTTAATTTTACCAAATATTTTATTAATTCAAAATGCTTTAATATTTATAGGGTGCATGGGGACTCGATGCCTTCAAGATCTTTGGAGCCTCATCTGATCAGGATCTTTACTAACCTTCTGGAAAGGCCTCCTTGAGGGCGTCCTCAATGGATATTGTCACTCACCTAACTGAGAAGGTGGAAAGCCCGCTCCACGTGACTCAGTACTAGGTAAGGTTGATCCAGAAAAAGTTTTGTCTTGGCTGGAACTGACGACTGATTTGGTATGGCCAGATTCAGAAGACAGGAATTTGAGATGATTTTTTTCTCAAATCCTGACAAGGCCCCTTCAAGATCCTGTTGGAGGGGGAAGTACGGCCAGAGGAACCAACCATGCACTCAGTTTACAACAGTCCCTTGCTTAGTATTGGCAATGGAGTATTTGGACTTCACCTTGTGTATCACTTTGTAGGGCCCAGACCACAGTATATCAAGCTTGTTCTGTTAGCCTCCAGGTCGATGATGATAAAAGAGAATGAGGTCACCTAGTTAAAATTCTGGTAAGGAGAGTCATCTGAGATTTGATCAGGATGTCTCTCTTCCAGTGGTGATAACAATGCCTTGAGTGGCTTGGGCTTGGAGCTGGACAATTTCATCATCAAGGGCCCTTATATTTAAATCGGCGTTCTTGGGAGTGGAGGCTTCAAACAGGGGCTGGATGCTACTGGGTAGTCATAGGGCCCACCCATACAAGGCTTCAAATGGGGACATTTTGATAACACGGTGATAGCTTACTTGGTATGCAAGCAGGGCGCTGGGCAAATAATGGTTCCAGCGGCCAAGATCTGAAGCAGCCAACTTTTGCAGGATGGAGGCAAGAGTTCTGTTAGCCCATTCTACTGCCCCATTAGTAGAAGGGTGATAGGGAGCAGCGAAACTCTGGGTAGTTCCAGTTAGCAAATTTAGCTCCTGCACTACCTGGGAGGTGAAGTTCAAACCATTGTCTGAGAGCAAGGTCTGGGGGCACCCATGCTGGGTGAAAATGGAGCAAACAAGGAACAAGGCGGTAGCCTTAGCCATGGCTGCAGGAACTGAGATTGCCTCGGCCCACTTAGTCAGATGGTCTATGGCAAGAATAATATACTTGTGACCATGTAGACCAGTGGGGAGGGGACCCACCATGTTGATACTAATGACATTGAAGGGCTTGGTTGGTGCAACGACAGAGTGCTGGTATCGAGGGTTGGCCCGGTCTTGAGATCAGCAGGTCATGCAGGCTTCCAGAACCTCTTGGATGGTTTTGACCATTTGGTCCCAGTAGCAGCGTGACTTCAGCCACTCGTAGGTCTTCTTGACCGCGCCATACCCAACAGCAGTGTGGCCTTCCAGGATGACGTCAGTGCGAGAGGAGGGTCAAATGTAGGGAAGCCACTTCCTGTTGACTCTCTTTGAGAGTAACCCATCCTTGACCCGGGTGTCTTGGATCATTTGGCGGAGTTCAGCTTGGACCTGAGGGGATTCCAGCTCCCAACGTTCAGGCTGCCCTATTAAGTCATAGAGCCAATCCTCCTCCGGGGTCAGGGCTGCTAATACTGGCATCCTTGAGAGTCTGTCAGCGTTCTGATGAATAGCACCAGCACGATGGATGATGGTGAAGTCATAGCTTTGTAGCTGTAGGGCCCACCTGTCCAGCTGTCCATCTGGGTCTTTCATTTGTTGCAGCCATCAATGGGAAGAATGGTCAGTAATGATAGTAAAATGGGTGCCATAGAGGTAGGGCCAAAAATGCTTGAATGCTAAAAAAACGGCTAGGCATTCCCTCTTGGTGACGCTGTAGTTTCGCTCAGCCTTGCTTAGGGTCTTGCTAAAATAAGCTATGGGATGGTCGACCTGGTTCTCATCGTGTTGAGCCAGGATGGCCCCCACAGCGACGTCACTAGCATCTGTGAACAGCAAGAAGGGCTTGTCAAAATGGGGATGAACTAGAACAGGTTTAGTACATAAAGCTGTACGTAGAGCGTTGAAGGCCTGTTCCTGCTCAGGTCGCCATTTGAATGGAACATTTTTTTTGTAGAAGGTAGAATAACGGCTCAGCAAGATTGGCAAACTGTGGGATGAACTGACAGTAATAGCCCACCATACCTAGGAAGACTTGAATATCTCATAGGCTTTGGGGGCGCGACATCTTTTCTATAGCATCGACCTTATTGGGGATAGGTTATATGCACATTTGGAGACTTTATGGCCTAGGAATTCTAGCTCAGGCTGGAAGAAGGAGCACTTCAAGAGCTTGATGGAGGCCTTCCAGAGACACTTGAAGACTTCCTTAAGGTGGTTAACATGTCTGTTAAAAGTTCACAAAAAAATGGTGATGTCATCCAGGTAGACCATGACACAGGAGAGCTTCAGGTCCCCAAGGATCCCATCCATGGCACGATGGAACGTGGCTGGGGCGTTGCAAAGGCCTTGGGGCATCCGGGTAGGCTTGAACAGCCCTTCATGGGCGATTAGAGCACACTTGGCTTGGTCTTCAGGAGCGAGCTCAACCTGCCAGTACTCGCTGGTGAGGTCCATGGCTGATAAGTATTGGGAACCTGCAAGCAGTCAGAGCAAGTCATTAATACGGGGCAGATGATAGCTGTCCTTCTTGGTGATGGAGTTGAGTCGTCAATAATCCATCACCACCCGGTGCTTGCCATCCTTCTTTCAGACCAGCAACAGCGGGGAGGACCAAGGGCTATGTGAGGGAGCCAAGAGCCCCACGTTGAGCAGCTGTTTGAGTTCTACCATGACCTGGGCCTCTTTGACCTTGCTCTTGTGGTAAGGCCAGGACCAAAATGGGGGGCATCCCCAGTTTCTACATGGTGGAGGACTCCATTCATCCTTTCAAAATCGTAGGTTGAAGTGGAGAATAGATCTGAGTATTCCTCCAGGAGCTCCTGATCCTTAAGTAGCTGTTCATCAGAGAGGTCCTTTCCTATGTTAGCGTTAACCAAGTTAACCAAGGGTGGCAACTCCAAGCCAAGGTCCCTCAATTCCCCAAAGCTTCAGACGTCAGCAACAGCCCCCATTGGTAACAGGCAAATGTAATCGGTGGGTTGGTTAGGTCCTATAACTTTTGATTTATCAGTCAGGTTGTCTAACAACACTGATATCAATCTGGCATATGCTGGATCAAGGATTCTGGGGCAGGTCAGCACTTCCTTGGGAGATGGGTTATCCAGACCTTGAACCTCCAGTAAGTATCCCGAGGGAATGTTGACATGGACCTGGGTGTTGACAACGACCTGGGATTTTGGGGGCACGGTAGTGGCCTGGGGCAAGTAAACAGGCATCCCTTTGGATCCATCCACAGCAGGAGGGGGCAGCTGGACCCAAGAGCCCCAGACGTGGTACTCAAGATGATTGATTTGTCCTTTGGTCTCCAGTAGGCAGGCTCAGGCCTTGATATCCGCCCTAGAGTCATAGGCAGTTTCAAAAACCAGAGGGACTCGGTGTCCTAAAAGGGAGAGAAAACCACTGTCATAGTGGATAACAGCCAAATAGTCTCGAAGAAACTGGGTTCCAAGGAGTAGATCGTAGCTGGTGTTGTCCAAAGCAATGGCAGTTGTATCTAAAGCGAGCTTCCCAAACTGAATTGGTATAGAGGAATATGCCCCTATGGATTGGGTGCACTGAGGGCCAGCTGTGCCATATCCATGTAGTGCGGCATGTCAGGGGTGACCTTGATGCGTTTCATCAGCTTGGAAGAGATAACGTTCATGGGGGAGCCACTGTCGACTATGGCGTAAACTGGAGCCTTGTGGACCCAGATGGCGACTTGAGTGACCAAACTTCCAAACTGAGGTGGCAACGTAAGGAACATAGGAGAATAATCAGAAGAAGAGTAAGCAGTATCAATGTCTTTATTGTCATTAGATACCGCAGCTACTTCTTCAGGGTTAACAGCTTCTGGTTTGTGTGTAGGGGTTACTTGAGGCTGGACAGGGGTGTCAGCATGGAGCGCCTCATCCTTCATGCTGACTGCCCCTTTCCCGCCTCCTCAGCTAGACGTTTCCAACAAGTTTTGTCGCTATGCCTAAAGCCATTGCAATAGGTGCACCGCGGATGGAGGGTTTTCTGGTTCTAGACTACATGGACCCTAGGGCATTTAGAGTGTCCAGCAGCCGCAGCCTTAGAGTTCAAAATCGTGGCAGGGATCTCGTTGAGGGCCTCCTTAATCTCTCTAATGCAAGTGAACCCATTCTTTTTCCCGATCATGTGCATCTGGACCTCAGGATAGGACCCTAGTGTGGAGATTATGGCGGTAATGGTGTCGTTCAGAGTGATACGGCTTGTCATAACCAATGGTTGAGCCTGAGCATAGAACCGGTTGGAAAACTCCATAGGGTTTTCTCCTTTGTTAAGTCGAATGGCCATGAACGCTTGCTTCTGGTTGGCCAAGGTTTGGTTACTGCCAAACTCTTGGATCAGGGCAGTGTGAACTTGTTACCAGGTGTTACGCTCCTTCAGATGGGGAGTTATAATTTCCCAGGCGGTGCTGTCTAGGCATGAGTGGATGTGCTTCACCTTTTTTCAGTCGGTGGCCTCCTCCATAGAGCTCTCATAGGCATACAAAAAGGAGGCAATGCTCTCCCATCCAGGGGTGAACTTCTCCTTGAAACTAGGTTTACAGTTAGCGACAATAGAAGTAGAGAGGGTATTAATGCCTGGGATAGGCGTTGGCTCTGAGATCTCTGTTTCCGCATATTCTCAAGGAGCCCATTGATCTAGCCACCTCCACAAGCCTTCTAAGTCTTCTTGGATGTATTCCCAATTTTGACTGAGGGTGGAAGCGGATGCCTTTCTGGCAACCTGCTCCTTTAAGGACTGAATTTCAGCGTTCTGTAGTTGGAGCTGGTTCTCAATGGTGGCCAACTGGGTTTTGAACCCACGACATGTCAACTTGAGCCAGGAGATGCGAGCATCAGTGAACTTTGTGAAAGTGCTGAGGTTATCCATCTCATCTGATAGTGCTTCAATAGAGACCATGGGGTCAAGGGGAACACCGTCCGTTCAGATCTTGCATCCCAAGGCCACCTTCTGGATCTGGTCCCGCAGGGCGGCCAGAGCAGTTATTATATCTTTTCGCCAGGAGTCTTTGGGTTTGCCCGAGGTCAGGGGGCCAGAAGGCCCTTGAGGCCCAAGCAGACCCTCGGGGCCTGATGGCCCCCTAGGCCCTTCAGGCCCAGCAGCCGCGGGGAGTAGTCATGAGAGGCCAGCTCTCAGTAGCGCTGCTATAGGGATTGTAGTAGTTCCTCAGCTTGTTGCAGCTGCTGGGTCCATGTTGCTTTAAACCGCTGAGCATTTTGGTGAAACTGCTCTTCGAGGTAGCTGGAGATGCCACTATCTAATACTACCAGCTGATCACAGATCTCGTTGATTAGTCATCAGTTATTGAGTATAGCCTCGCAATTGTCATGCACAAAGGAGGAGGCTGCGTAATAGAAGTCAATAATGTATGAATGTAAATTTTGGGTAAGCCCTAGGTGCCAAGAGACCTCCTGATGGTGTAATCCTACTAACTGGAGGAGGTGATGAATTGCGGGATGGACGAAATTACAAAGGTAGCGATTGGGCCCCAAGGTAAGCTCCCCAGAAGGTAATGCGGCTGAGGAGTATAGGTCCTGCATTGTGGAGGGCATGGCGGAGGCGCGGGAACAGCTGGAGTGGACACCCTCAGTGTAGATGCTGAGGATATGTTGTTCAACGACATTGTGGGTGTGTTCAAGCTGAAGTTGATATTGGCCCCCATCTAGGGAGGGCAGCGAGAATTGGAAGGTGGCGCGGAACTCTAGCCTTTCCAGCTGCGAGGGTGGCGTCATGTATTGAGAAGTACTAACCCATCGAGTAACGCTCCTCAATTGACCAGTTGTTTGGTCATCAGGGGTGCTGTTGGTTTCCATTTGTGTGATTGACGTTTTCACTTAGGTCAGCTTGGAGCCCCTGTAGTGAGCACCACTTTGTCAGCGCTGCAGTTATTGGGACTGGCGCCAGGGTTCATGGTGGCTCAAAGCTGGAAAATTGGAAATGAGCACTGAAGAGGAAACGGAAAATAAAGGTTAGTCTTACTGAATATTTTAATTCAAAATGCTTCAATATTTATAGGGTGCATGGGGACTTGATGCCTTCAGGATCTTAGGAGCCTCATCCAATCAGGATCTTTACTAACCTTCTGGAAAGGCCTCCTCGAGGGCGTCCTCAATGGATATTGTTGCTCACCTGACTGAGAAGGTGGAAAGCCTGCTCCACGTAACTCACTACTAGGTAAGATTGATCCAGAAAAGTTTTGTCTTGGCTGGAACCGATGACTGATTTGGTATGGCCAGATTTAGAGGATGGGAATTCGAGACAATTTTCCTCTTGAATCCTGACACATACCTTTTTGACCATTTGAAATCTGAGCATCAGGATGATTGCCACTCAAATTAGTTATGATTGATTTCATTTCGGCAATCATAGTGCAGATTTCTCTGATTCCTCATAGCAGTTCTGCCAGGGAGAGTGTGGGTACCAGAAGCAGGATCCAAAGTGGAAGGGCTGTTACCCAGCGCTTGTCTACCATGTGAGCAAGATCACTCTGAGTAACGAGGGGTATGGCCATCCTCTTTGGTACCTTCTTGCTCAGGAATGGGAAAATGGCCCAATTGATGCCCAGAGGATGTTCCCCAGGACTTACATTAACCTTTCCTTTTTCCAAGGGAAGGGCCCCAACACTGGGAAACTGGATGAGAGCCACATTCTTGTGCACCTTGGGTAACTTGATTGCCATTACCATCACAGGTTCTTTTTGGGGGGAGGGATGGGGAGCCTCAGGATGGGATATGTGGAATGCTTCAACCAGGTCCATGCAATTTGTGCAACTGTGCGCCTTGACCCACTGTTCTCATAGGCCAGATACCCTTTCCAGGCCACGAGATATTGGGTGGAACGTTGTGATTTCTGGGATGCCAGGATAGCCTCTACCTCAGCCTCTTCCTCATTTTTGACGATGATTGGTTCCAGTTCCATGGGAATTGCACCCTTGAAGGGTGACAACTGGGAAACATGGAAAACGGGATGCTGCTTCCAATGCATGGGGAGCTTCAGTCAGAATGCACCATTACCTAATACCTCCTCCACCAAATGGGGACCCAAGCGTTTACTGGAATATTTACAGGAAGGGGCCTGGATCTTTAAGCGATGGGTGTCAAGCATAACGTAGGAGCCCACCATAAACTCGTGACCCAAAAGACACTTTCAATCTGTGAACTTCTTGTAGTTATCTATAGCTTTGATGAGGTGTTTCTGCACCAAGGCTTGAGTCAATCTAATATGAGCAGCGTGGTCCGCGGCAGCTTGAACCTCAGGCCGCAAGCATGGTATGACTGAAAATGAAGGATTATAACCCAATGTTACATCATAGGGGGAAACCCACATGGATGCGTGGGTCCCATTATTGTACACAAATTGAGTGAGAGGGAGGTCATCGGCCCAAGTATCCTGCATGGCTGCAGCATAGCAATGCAGGTACTGCTCAAGAACTTGATTGACCCGCTTGGTCTGGACATCAGACTGAGGATGATACGCTGTGGAGCGGCAGGGGGTATTTTCAGGATTGATAGGAGTTCACTCCAAAACTGCGCAGTGAACTGGGAGCCACGGTCACTGATGACCTCTTGGGGAAGACCAAACATCAAAAACACATGGCGTACAAAAAGGCGGGCAGTTTCTGCTGACATAATCATAAAAGTACAAGATATAAAAAGGGAAAAATTTTGTGAAGTGATCCACCACTACCATCACCGCTGTGAACCTGTTAGAACAGGGGAGCTTGACAATAAAATCCACAGACACCGATGTCCATGGACCCTCCGCCTGCTGTAAGGGGTGCAGGAGGCCATTTTTGCCAGAATGATCTGACTTGGCCCTGGCACAAGTAATACAATCGGTGATCCAGGCGGAACTTCTTTTGTCAAACCCGCCCAATTGTAGGTCTGTTTGATCTAATCGATGCATTTCTTAGAACCAGGGTGACCAACTTTGGGGGATCATGATGTGTGCGATATACCCTCAGTTCAGAAAGAGGGGGAACATAAACGTGAGATCTAAAATATTTAAGACCCTCCTTAAGTGAGTATAGGGAGTGTTTATGCTTCTGGTGAGATAACTGCTCAACCAACTTACGCCCTCAGGGCAGGACATTTGACTGGCTAAGTCCTGAGCAACTAATAGAGCGCCAGGGGCCAGAGCAACGGAAGAAATGACAGGGGGAACAATTGACAAGATTTGGGTAGTAGGAATCACCGTAACGAGATCCACTCCCTTTGGATCCACAAAACTGTGGGTGGGGCTGTGGCAGAGAAAATTTGGGAAGTACATCTAGTACACCTTTTATAAATTTGTATTTGAAGTTTAAACAGCACAGATTCTGATAGGTTCAAGCTTGTTGAAATGTGCCAATTTTTGGGGTTTACAAAAATACAAGAGAGCCTGGTGATCCATGCAGACTGTTAACTCATATTTAGCGCCCTGTAACAGGTACCTCCAATGAGTTAGGGCCCATACAACGGCTGCCAACTCCTTGTCATAAATAGCCCAAGACTGCCCCATAGAGGTGAACTTTTGGGAACAAAAGGCGACTGGGTGTTCCAAGCCATCGTGCTCTTGGAGCAACACTGCTCCAACAGCTACTGACAACGCGTCACATGCAACGATATATGGCTTGGTAGGATTGGCGTGTTTCAAAATGGGAGGGAATACAAACACCTCCTTAATCGATTCAAATGCCTGTTGGCATTTGTCCGTCCAGCAAAATGGTATGTTCTTCCCTGTAAGGGGGTGGAGCAGAGAAGAAAGCTGGAAAAGTGCCAGGGAAATTTTTTTTGAGAATGATGTTTCTTGAAACTCCATAATTGTTTCTGGGTTGTTGGGGTTGGCCATTCTCAGATAGCATCCAAAATATTGAGAGGGATTGCATAGCTATCTTTAAGGACAAGGTTCCCAAGAAAGGTAACTTCCTACTTATAAAACTCTCACTTGGATATTTGAGGAACAACCCTGCCTTATGCAAGGCGACCACCACCGCTTCAAAGTCAATTGCATGTTGTTTGGGAGTCAGGGAGTGAACTAGGATATCATTGATGTATGCTTTGCGCAGGTAAACTGGAGGTCACCCAGTACATTGTCAATCATACATTGAAATGTAGCGGGAGCATTCTTCAGCCCAAAGGGCATCATGCGGAATTGGAAAATGCCTTGCTTCATCCAGATCGCTGTTAACCATTCATGCCCTTCCATTACCCAAATTTTGTTGAAGGCGTTCACCAGATCCAGCTTAGAGAACACATGGGATTTGGTGATTGCCTGGCTGATCATCTTCTCCAAAGGCAAGGGGTAGGGATCAGAAACCGTTATTTTATTCAAGTGACTGTAATCCACGCAGAGATGGAGGGAACCATCCACTTTATTAGCAAAGACAATGGTGGAGATGACAGGTGAGGTCTCCTTGAACAACCAACCTTTTTTCAGCATATCATCCAACCAGGTATTGAGTGCAACTTCTTCCTCCGCTGTATGGGGATACAACGGACAGCTGATGTTCACCAACTTTACGGTTGTTCAAAACCCACAATCAAACTTAGTGTGCTTAGGCAGGTGATCCGCCTTTTCTGAATCAGAGCTCTCTTTGATAGTACATTAAGCTCTCAGGAAAATTGGTCAGGATGCCCGCAGAAGTGACTAGGGAAGTTATAGAATTTGTTCCTTGTGTCTTCTTAAGGGTGTCAATCAAAGGGAATTCTACCTCCAGATGATCATTAGTAAACGACAGCGTATTAGACTCCAAGTGAATCTTAACATGTTGTCAGCGCCACCACCCCACTCCCAAGATCACTGGAAACACCAAGTTTGGCATGGCCGAAAAGTGATTGCAGAAGCTGAATTGTGTATTAAAAATGTGACTGGGCAACGTACCAGGTATGAGGTTTGGGAGGCTGACAATGCAACCATCACCAAAGGACCTGCATCCATGGTAAGTTCCAATCGCTGGGCCAGTTCTACACTCATAAAATTTCCCACAGCTCCAGTGTCCACCAGAGCCTCAAAGGAGACGTGATGGGACCCAACACTAATCTTCATGGGTACTAAGAAGTAAGCGAAGTTCTCTTTATTGGTAGCTGTGGATGAATCCAGTGGTACCAAAGAGATGGTGGTGGGGTCAGGGGAAACCACTAGGCTTTGGTGAGGAGCAAACTCATTGCAAATTGGGATGTCAGACCCTACTGACATGGGCAAAAATTGCCGCGGCAACTATGGGGTATGGGTTTGGAGTTTTGAGTGGGACTGGAATAATGTGGACAGGGATAATCTTCTTTACAACCTGGTTCAGTTGGAAAGAAGGGACCATTGCTGCGCCAATATATGCAAGTAAGGCAGAAATGTCTAAGAATAATGGTTGGTCAATTATGTCAGGCGAACACCAAGTAAGAATTAGACTGGCCTGCCAGCCCAGATGCCAAAGCACCTGAATGGTAAACCAGAATGCCCAAGGCACTGCTGTTGATATGACGAATATGGAACTAGAAAGGAGTTCCACCAATATCTGCCAGTGAGCCAGAATATCGTACAGGCATAAAATAAAATACCAGACAACCACAGCCGTTAACCCTGAGGGGTATGAGCATGTCAGCGGAAAAGGCAGATTAATTCTCAACATATAAAAACTAAATTTTGGGGAGGGTTTTTTATGGAAAAATTAAGGAAGAAAATTGACCAACAATTTTTTCAGTGCAATGCAACTGATTTAATAGTCATCAATTTGGAGGGAAACCAAGCTGGGATCAGGTCCCACAAGTTTGACCTAACCAACGAATTATTTGGGAATGGGTGGGTTAATTCCCTGAAAACTGACATCAAAAAATTTGGCAGCGGGCCAGGTCACTGTCAGTTCGACCTCAAACGTCCAAACCAAGGCTCAGCTACATTTCTGATGATTGGCGTGAAGTCATTTGGCCCAACAAGTGGCGGGAATCCCCCAAGGCCACCCCACATAGGGGTGGGCCCATTTGGTTAGGAACGGGTTCAGGATGCCCAACCCACCTATGCTCAGTCGCTGGGCCATTCATTCAGTCAGTGGCATTGCATTAGGCGCAACACCCAATTTGCCAGCAGGAAGCTTTGAAACCTCATTGATGGTGTCTGATGCTATTACCTGCCCATTGGGGGTGGTGCCTGATGGATTTGGGAGGAAGGAGATTTTTCCAATCGTCATGTTAACTGAATTGCAACCGTTGGGCATTCCAGCTAATATCAGTCTTCATACCTTTTTTACCATTTGAAATCTGAGCATCAGGCTGATTGCCGCTTGAATTAGTTGTAATTGGATTCATTTCGGTGATCTCAGCGCAGATTTCACTGATTCCTCATAGCAGTTCTGCAGAGGAGAGTGTGGGTACCAGAAGCAGGATCTGAAGAAGAAGGGCTGTTACCCAGCGCTTGTCTACCACGTGAGTGAGATCACCCTGAGTAACGAGGGGTATGGCCATCCTCTTTGGTACCTTCTTGCTCAGGAATGGGAAAATGGCCCAATTGACGCCCAGAGGATGTTCCCCTGGACTTACACTGTGGACTTACATCCACCATCTTCAAATAAGGATCCACTCCCTTGTCTTCTCAGTTGAATTAACCCAATCTACCGGTGATCTTATATAAACCATGCCTGTGATTCCACCCCCTGCAGCAAGACCTCCAGGGTCTGGGGCGGACTCAATATGGTTCATTCTCAAGATGCTATTCATTATTGTCTTACACCAACAATTTATCATTTCCCAATGCCCAGCTCCATACAACGTCATTTGTGCAGCAATGCCTCTGGCATTCTGGCTTGTTTTTTGGGTGCTTACACATTCTGACTGGCAGGCTGATATAAACTTCTTCTGCTGTTTCCATGACATAATTGACCAACCATTGTTTCCAGCCACTTCCGCCCTGCTCTTTGAGGTGGGCGTTGCAGCGGTTAGCCTTTACTAAATGAACGTGCAATCAGTAGTATGCTTTTTGTTGTTTGTTTGGTCACTTGCCAATTTCAGGAATAGTATTCGCTCTACCTTGGAGAAATTTCTTCAGAATGACCAAGCTGCGTGGATTGCTACTCCTCCCCCTCCTAATAGCCCAGAAGGAAGTTCACGTGTTCCTTCCCATGAGATAGCTAATCAAGTTCTTGACATCCTCGCTGAGGTGCAAATGCATTTGGCAATTGCGCTTAATAACGCCTCCACATTAAATCATTCCCAACAAGGGGTCGCTTTATTAGACGCTGTGGAAGGGGATGCCCGTCAGTGGGTTAGAGGCCTTCTGCACTCTTCTTCCCAAGCTGGAGATCCCACTCCACTGATGGCTGTCATATTGGCTGCCTTGAAACCTCCGGTGTCACGCCCAGACTACTTATTCAGATTGCTCTATACTGTGGCCAAAGCCCCTAACTTGGCTTCTTTGATCTTTACCTTCTGTGAACTGGCTCTCACTATGGACCTCTCTAATGATATGCTTCAGGAAGTCTTTAGATCAGGTTTGGATTCAATTTCTGCTCATCGTGAGGTTTGGTCCACCTCACAAGGAACAGTAGATTAAATATGTGCCACCTTGACTACTATTAATGCCTCCCCCGCCATGCTTCCTGCTATCAAAAAGGGAATTTTATAATAGGATTACCCAACAATGATGCGGATGGAGTGCCTGCCCTCAAACCAGTGATGATCCCATCTGCTGATCCCATCACAACTCCTGTGTCCGAGTTGGCTGATTCCAATTCACCTGTAAATGATTCCATAAAAGCCCAGATGGAAGAAGTTGGCTCTCCCGCCCTCGTTCTTCCCATTTTTGCTCCAGAGAAAGCACCCAACCTTTCCCCTGATTTGCCAGTTATTTTTTCAGTCACAACAGAAACGGCCAAATCTTTCAATAAACAAAACTTCGCTTATTTCTTATTGCCTATGAAGATTAGTATCAGATCTCAACATGTCTCCTTTGAGGCCCTGGTGGATACCAGAGCCACAGGTAATTTCATGAGTTTTTAGTTGGCCCAACAATTAGAGCTGGGCATGGACGTGAGTCCATTGGTGATGGTGGCTTCTTCTGCCTCCCAAACCTCGTATGTCATCTAGCAGCCAGTACCTTTCTCAGCACACCAGTTTAGCTTCCGTGATCGTTTTTCCACTATGCCAAACTTGGTGTTTCCAGTGATCTTAGGAGTGGGATGGTGGCGCCAACAACATGTCAAGGTTCATCTGAAGTCTAACATGTTGTCATTCGTTAATGGTCAACTGGAGGGTGAATTACCTTTGATTGACACTCTTAAGAAAACATAAGGCTGAAGTTCTATTACTTCCCTCATCTCTCCTGCGGGCATACTGGCTGATTTTCCTGAAAGCTTAATGTGCTATCAAAGCATCTTCAACTCTGAAAAGGAAGATCGTCTGCCTCCTCACACTAGATTCAACTGTGGATTTCATACTTTGGAGTTGGTGAATATCAACTGTCTGTTGTATCCCCATACAGCGGATGAGGAGATTGCGCTCAACACTTGGTTGGACAATATGCTGAAAAAAAGGTGGCTATTTAAGGAGACCTCACCAGTTGCATCCCCCATCATCTTTGCTAAAAAGTTGATGGTTCCCTCCATCTCTGCATGGATTATGGTCATTTAAACAAAATAAAAGTTTCTGATCCCTACCCCCTGACTCTAAAGCAGATGATCAGCGATGCAAACGCCAAATCATGTGCGTTCTCTAAGCTGGATCTTGTTAACGCTTCTAACCAGATTTGGATAATGAAAGGGCAAGAATGGCTAACAGCGATCTGGACAAAATGAGGTATTTTCCAATTCCGCGTGATGCCCTTTGGGCTGAAGAAAGCTCCTGCTACGTTTCAACGTATGATCAACAATGTACTGGGTGACCTCTGGTTTACTTGCGCAGTTGCATACATCGATGATATCCTAGTTCACTCCCTGACTTCCAAACAACATGCAATTGACTTGGAAGCGGTGCTGGTCGCCTTGCATAAGGCAGGCTTGTTCGTCAAGCCTTCCAAATGTGAATTATATAAGTAGGAAGTTACCTTTTTTGGGAACCTTGTCCTTAAAGATAGCTATGCAATCCCTCCCAATAAGTTGGATGCTATCTGAGAATGGCCAACCCCAACAACCCAGAAACAATTATGGAGTTTCAGAGAACCATCATTTTCTTAAAAAAATTTCCCTGGCACTTTCCCAGCTTTATGCCCCGCTCCACCCCTTATAGGGAAGAACATACCATTTTGCTGGATGCCCAAATGCCAACAGGCGTTCAAATTGATCAAAGAGGTGTTTTATCCCCTCCCATTTTGAAACAAGCAGATCCCGCCAAGCCATATATTGTTGCATGTGACGCCTCCTTGGTAGCAGTGGGGGCAGTGTTGCATCAAGAGCACAATAGCTTGGAACACCTGGTCGCCTATTTTCCCAGAAGTTTACCTCTATGGAGCAGCCTTGGGCCATCTATGACAAGGATTTGGCAGCTGTAGCATGGGCATTAACTCGTTTTAGGTATCTGTTACAGGGTGCTCAATATGAGTTAAAAGTATGCACGAATCACCAGGCTCTCTTGTATTTTTGCAAACCCCAAAAATTGGTGCACCAGCAAGCCCAAACCTATCAGGACTTGTGCAGTTAAAATTTCAAATACAAATTTATAAAAGGTGTGCTTAGCGTACTTCCCAATTTTCTCAGCCGCTGACCCACCCACTATTTCTCATACCTGGAGGAAGTGGACCTCATTAATGTGATTCCTACTGCCCAAATCCTGTTGATTGTCCCCCCTGCCATTTCTTCCGTCGCTCTGGCTCCCAACTCCCCACTAGTTGCTCAGGTTTTAGCCAGTCAAATGGCCTGCCTTGAGGGTGTGGAGTTAGTTGAGCATTTGTCTCACCAGAATCATAAATACTCTCTATAATCCTTGGTGGAGGGTCTCATTTATTTTCAGTCATGCATTTGGGTTCCTCCCTCCTTCAGAAACGAGGTTTTTTGCGCACATCACAATCCCCCACGGTCAGCCATCCCAGTATAAAAAATGCATTGACTTGATCAAGCGGACCTACAATTGGGCGGGTTTAACAAAAGAGGTTCTGGCCTGGATCGCCAATTGTGTTACTTGTGATTGGGCTAAGTTGGATCGCTCTGGTAGAAACGGCCTTTTGCACCCCTTACAGCAGGTAAAGGGTCCATGGACATCAGTGTCCGTGGACTTTATCGTCAAACTCCCCTGCTCTAACAGGTTCACAGCGGTGATGGTGGAGGTGGATAGTTTCACTAAATTTTCCCTCTTTGTTACTTGTACTTCCACAATTACGTTGGAGAAAACCACCCATCTCTTTGTACGCCATGTGTTCTCAATGTTTGGTCTCCCACAGGAGATCATCAGTGACCATGGTTCACAATTCATGGCGTAGTTTTGGAGTGAACTCTTATCTATCCTAAAAATCTCCCCCTGTTGTTCCATGGCATATCATCCCCAGTCTGATGGACAGACCAAGTGAGTTAACCAAGCCTTGAACAGTACCTGCATTGCTATGCTGCAGCTGCACAGGACACCTGGGCTAATGACCTTCCCCTTGCTCAATTCGCTTATAACAATGGGACTCACGCTTCCATGGGGTTTTCTCCCTACAAAGCAACGTTGGGTTATAATCCTTCCTTTTTGGTCAGGCCATGATTGCAGCCCAAGGTCCAAGCTGCCGCAGATAACGCTGAACATATTAGGCCAAATCAATCCTTAGTGCGGGAACACCTCACCAAAGCTATTGATGACTACAAGAGGTTTGCAGATCTTAAGCGGCTCCCAGGTCACAAATTAATGGTAGCTCCTATGTTATGGTTGATACTCATCATTTACAAATACAAGTCCCTTACCATAAGTTTGTAAGTAAGCGTTCAGGTCCCCATTTGGTGGGAAAGCCTTGGGCAACGGTGCATTCTGGTTGAAGCTTCCAGCTCACTGTAAACAGCACCCTGTCTTCCATGTTTCCCAGTTGTCACCCTTCAAGGGTACAGTTCCCATGGAACCTGAACTGATAATCATCAAAAACGTGGAAGAGGCTGAGGTGGAAAATATCCTAGCATCCTGAAAGTCCCTATGGTCCGTTCAATATCTCATGGCTTAGAAAAGGGTATTTGACTAATGAGAACAGTTTGGTCAAGGCTCACAATTGCGCTAACTGTATGGAACTTGTCAAAGCATTCCACGAATCCCACTCCAAAGCTCCCTGCCCCCCAAAAAAAGTTGTGACAGTAATGGCGATCAAGTTACCCAAGGCGCACAAGAATGTGGCTCTTGTGCAGTTTCCTGGTGGTGTGCCCTTCTTTTGGAAAAAGGAAAGGGTAATATAAGTCCTGGGGAACGTCCTCTGTGCATTGATCAGGCCCTTTTCCGATTTCTTTTTAAGAAGGTATCAAAGAGGGTGGCTGTACCCCTCGTTACCCAGGGCGACCTCACCCAAATGGTAGATGAGCACTGGGTAACAGCCCTTCCACTTTGGATCCCTCCCCCGGTGCACACAATCACCTCAGAAGAACTAGTACATCTAATCAAGGAAATCTGCGCCAAGATCACTGAAATGAAATTGATCAGTCCAAATTAGAGTGGGAATCAGCCCAATGTTTGGATTTCATGTAGTCAAAAAGGGATGAAGACTGATTCATCAGCCAGAATTGCCGATGGCTTTGATTCAGCTAACACTATGATTGTAAAAATCAACCCCTCCCAAAATTGTTGGGGATCATCCCCAACAGGCAGGTAATAGAATCAGACACCATTGATGATGATATAAAGCTACCTTCTGGCAAATTGGGCATTGTGGCTGATGCAATGCTTATGACTGAATGAATGGCCCAGCGACTGGTCATGGGCGGTTTGGGCATCCTGAACCTGTTCCCCACCAATTGGGCCACCCCTACTGGGGTGGCCTTGGGGGATTTCCACTGCTTGTTAGGCCAAAACGTTGTCACACCAACCGTCATAAACGTAGCTGAGCCTCAGTTCAGATGTTTGAGGTTTAACTGACAGTGACTCAACCTGCTGCCAAATTCTTTAATGTCAATTCCCAGTGAACTTATCCACTCCATTCCCAAATTATTCGCCGGTTAGGTCAAAATTGAGGGTCTCAATCCTGGATTGTCCCCACATCAATCAACTACTATTTAATCAGTTGCATTGCACTGAGAAAATTGTTGGTCAAATTTCTTCCTTTTCCTTTGCAATAAAATTTTGCCTCAAACAACTATCAATTTTGATTTTATTGGTTCCCTTCTGGCCACATTCCTAATGGCTTTTCCCTGGTGGACCATTGGTCCATATACTGGATGGGCTCTACCAGTACTTATGGTCACTATGGCCCCCACCATCATAGACTGGATTCAGCAAGCTCGATACTTCTGGAAATTTAACCCTGTTATTATGAACTTTCATCAACAATATACTGGGATCCTGTGGCCTTACATCCACCATCTTCAATCAAGGATCTTCCTCCTTGTCTCCCCAGTGAATTAACCCCATCTACCGGTGACCTTATTGAAACCATACCTGTGGTTCTACCCCCTGCAGCAAGACCTCCAGGGTCTGGGGCGTCCTTAATTTGGTTTGTTCTTGGGATGCTATTCACTATTGTCTTACACCAACGATTTATTGTTATCCAATGACTGGCTCCATACAACGTCATTCGTGTGGCAATGCCTCTGGCATTCTGGCCTACTTTTTGGGTGCTTATGCATCCTGACTGGCAGGCTGGTCTAAACTTCTTCTTCCATTTCCATGACAATATCCATCCAATGAGGGCCTGATGTCCTAGATTAATAGTGTGCTTTTGTCCAGCGCAGAGTGGAATTCTATTGGACTTCAAGATGCTCTGAGGTATATTTAAGATATTTTGGCCACCTTTGCAATATGCATGGAAATAATCTCCTCATTAGGCTTGACATTCATAACTAAGAAAGGCTGCGAGATGGAATCAACCTGGGTTATAGAATCAATCTCTGCTGGTACTGAAAGTGGCGTAGGTACTTTATGCATGATGTTCTCTAGTTTACAATCCAATTATAACATGAAAATCTGCTGTCAGCAAAGCATCCTCAGGGGATACATAGAATGCTTAGTAACTGCACCTACCAGTTTAAGTTCATCATTTGGGAAATTATGGGTATAGTATTATGGAACTTGTTGTCCCACTACTTTCAAAGTATTATCTTGAAAGTTGGCTTTAGGAACATACTTTCTCATAATTGAGGCACCAATAAACTAACTCATAGTTACCATGTGGTAAAACAATGGTGGGAGAAGATAACAATTTTGTACCAAACCCAAGTGACAAGGAGCTATATGCTCCTAGTGAGTTAGTGTCATTAGGTCCTTTGGTATCATATTCCTTAAAATGGGCAATATTGGGCTTAGTATCAAGTTTTTTATTAATGCTGAGGACAAAAACTGATGAGTGCCCCGCTGTCTACAATTGCCTGTGCCAATATGTTGTATATAATTATATCAACATAAGTACATTAAGCATGATTATTGGCACTGGTAAGTGTATAAACATCAAGAGTATCCACTTGGCTCAGGTAATGCAGGTAAATCCTTATATACTTGTGGCCACAAGGCTGTAGTGAACTTGCTATTTACCATCCCCTTTGAAGTTCTAGTGTTGGGCCATTGGTCTATAATTTTAAATTATTGACTTGAATTTTTAGACTTTCAGCAGATTTATAATTTACCTATTCTACTTTGCCAAAGTTTTTCCAAAATTCTTATCTGGGTTTGAGGTCACTAAATGGATACTTGATTTCTTATTGGAGGGTTTGTTATTAGGGGCACTAAAAGTTAGCGCACAGTGCAGAGGTAACTTACCATCTCAGTGATGGTAGTATTAGTATCTAAAAATTGTAAAATGGCCTGATACAACTCCTTGTGAGGCTCACAGGCATGTCAGAAAGAGATCTGGGCGTCATAATAACTCAGAACATTGGCCTCATATAAAACTTGAGCCTAGTAGTAAAAGCAGTCAGCAAATGCTGAAACTTCCTTGTCAGGCTTAAAATTAAAGGCCAGAAAGGCGATTTTCTGTTCTATCAATAGCTTTGCCCCACCATACTTATCATTAATAATTTTATGGCATTGGGGTATAACATATCAGCTTGAGTTATTTTTGGCAAAACTAGATCTTGATTATAAGGTTCCAGTAAATTCATCTTCATGGCCAATTTAGTTTAGCTATAAGTATTTCCATGGTAATCTTAAATAAAATTTTAAAGTATGTATACTTTATTCATATCAAATTTAAACATATATGCTGGTTTGACTTGGACATAATAACTAAAGTGATTAGTATTGGCGTCTTGGAAACTAGAACTAACAGAAGTAGCAGGCGCCGTAGCTTGGCTAGAAGTAGCAGTCAATAGTGGTATGGCAGTCAATAAATTGGGAAAGTGGGCCCCAAATGCCTATATAAAATTGTCTTTTATAGAAGTGAAGAAATTAAATTGAATAAAATTTTTGTTTGCATTTTCAGGCAGCAATTTTAAGGTCCTGGAGGAGTTGCATTACTATACTATTAAAGTTCTGTCATTCTGCCATAATTTTTTGTTCATCCCATGCCTGTACATGGATAGACTTATCCAGTTGAGAATTTAGGTTTTGATACTCTTTCCCCTGGAATTTACAAGGCTTTGTAAATTATTTAGCTTCTTCCAGAGGTCAGTAAAAGTAACTACCCCATCTTTAGATAAACCAAGGCTTCTAAGGCATCCTGGAGACTCAAGGGTTTCTTCATTAAATTGGAATAAATCATCAAGTACGCCTATATGCTTAGATCTTGGTGGACCCTCTCCATAGTTAGGTTCATCATATGGGATATATGACAGGTCGCCATTAATAATCTTCAGAGTATGACAAAGTTTTCAGGTGTCTTTACAACATAAGAAAAGGTACAATAGTGGCCCCTGTAGTGATCAACAATTTATGTAATTGGTGCAAGGGCGTTGATTTACAAATGCATTGGTCAGTAATTTCTTAATAATATAAGGGAAACTGTATAAGGACAGTAGCCCTGAAGGAAAAAGATAATCAAATATTTGTCAAAGAAATTATTATAGCAGCTTAATCAGCTAGGTAACAGAAAAATATCCACTCTCATTTTCCACTTCCATCATAATAATCTAAACTATAGAGTAACGAGAAGTGCATGATTATTTCTGGAAAATGGAAGAGAGTATTGGCTTTGTATTTTAAGGTATGATGTTCCTTAACATGTGTTTTATATGCTGGCGGGGCAAGGGAGAAAATATAATAAAAAGGGATTTGATTTTAAATTACAGAAGGTTTCACACATTGAGATTCAGTGCTTTGGGGAAATATTGCCAGCAGAGTGGTCAGGATTTGAACCTCAATAGCTTTTCAGCTACATATAAAAACTTAAGCATGTGGGTAAGGTAATCTGTCATAACTTAATTTGATGGATTGTCAGCAGCGTCAAGGAGATCTGCCATATCTTAATTTTGACAGATTAATCTTGGCATCAAGGCCCAAGTAATTGAAATCTTTTTTAGCACTAAGTGATCCCAATCTAAGGGGGATATACCAATCTTTATTTAATCCTGCCTGAGTTCCTAAGAACTTAAGCAAAGCCAAGGGTAAGAGGAAGTGTTGAGAAAGGGTGTGGAAAAGTTTTTACAGAGCCAAGTGTCCGCTTGAACTGACCAATTGGCCCATGGCGACATGGTAAATAGTCTCAGGGCCATCTTGAATTAAGCCCAAAAGTGTGTGATCATATGGGGCAGCGTCCACAGAGTGGATAAAAAATAGCACGAAGATATGAATTATAAACAGTCCATATCACTACGCCAAATGCCATAACTCTTAATGATTGGGAGCAATTGGGGTGTGAGAGGTTAAACATGAAGTCCTGAACAGGTTGCCCTACCCAGGGTTCTTCTAGCAGGAGCTTTCAGACCTTTTTCCAAAAAGGGGATATGAGGGGACAAGTAAAGAAGCGGTGGAGGTGGATGTCTATCAGCTCTGTGCATCATGGGTAACTCTTGTGCTGGAAGATAGGACCAGTTCAATCCCCTGTCCTGTATGAGCAGTGTAGCTATTGCCACAGTGTAACTGACATCTTTTCTGAAAGAACAGGGTGGGTGATGTCCTTCCAAATTGCCTTGAGACCATAAATAATACCGGGAGGTAGGAGTTCAAGGAACGAGTCTGAATTGAGGGCCTGTCAAAAGGATGGAGGCGGGAGATAACAATTTTACCATTGTGGACCAGGGTGTGATTCCGTGGGCTGATCCTAGGGCCACTTCTTTTACAAGGGAAGATATGGTACACCTGTACCTATACCCTCTTAAGTGCAAGGAGAGCCTGGTTCCAGTAAAAACTTAATTAGGGTTTGAGGCGGTGGCCTGGATGATTTGTTATCCATTCCCAACAGCAGTTGGAGAGGCCCATGGGAGTACTAGCGAGGCAACTAAATCCTGGTGTAAGGCTGGACCCCACTGTGGCATTGGAGCCATATCCCAGCAAATGATGGGCTTAAGTAACCCCATCATTATTGAAGTGGCATGGGACCTAGCATCCAAAAGACCTAGGCCTCATCGCTGCGGGGTTATATATTGTGGTCAGAGCTGTGGGTGGTTGGATCCCCATATCCAGCAGCGGAGCATCGCATGCAACCTCAAGTAGAAACTGCTTGTAAAGGGGCAGACATGAGCGAAGAATCATACTTTTGATAGCATAAAAAAGTTCGACATCAGGGAGCGCCCCTAGGAGGTGATACGCCAGCAGTTTCAGCTGGCTATACGCTAGTTAATTGCATCCAGCAAGCAGTCCTAGTTTTTCTTGATTGTGACCCCTTGTGTTGTGGTTAGGACACCTAAGTGCCTAAAGGTGCCCCAGTTAGTTTCCAGACCAAAAGCAGGAGGAAATGATGGGCACCAACTTGCGTTATAATGGTTTTAGAAGTGGTAACTTTTGCATTGGACGCCTTGGAGTAGCAGTCCAGGGCCTCCATGGCCAGATCTAGGTCCTTTTTACATCCAACTGCCACTGCTGTATCATCAGCAAAGGCTATGGTGCGGGTGCAGGTCTCCCAGGAACCTTAATCTCACCAATTGTTCCTATAGGGCCAGAAGAGGATCTAAAGCTATGTTAAATAAGATTGGGCTCACTCGATCCCCTTGATGGAGACCCTGAGAAACCATAATAGCTTCATCAAAGCCCATTGGGAACAGTACTTTAGTGTAGATCTGGGCTAGAGCGCTGATAGTCATGCACTAGCTTGTGGTGGTGTCAAAAGAGTGTCTGTAACTCTCTAGTTTACAGCAAGGTGGTGTGGGATGCAAACCCACACTGCTAAGGAACTAGCCGTTAAAAGAATGGGTACAAGGCACCATGAATGGTGCCAGTACAGAAGGGACCCAAGGCAAGGGTGTAAAGCGTGGTATACAATATCAGGTAAGCGAGAAATGACAAAACTTGCGTGGATACCAAAGGGGAGTTCATAATCAAATGTAAATCGATGCTAGGAGGCTTGGGTGCCTCAATCTGGAGGGGACCTGAGCGGCTAAAGGTGCACCCAAAACTTTTGATATTTGTGACAGTATGTAGTAGCCAACGTAGTTAGAGACTATCTCAAAGAGGTCTGCACCTAGGTTCGCCCAATGAACCATAATTAAAACGTAAAAGAAAGGGAAAGTTATTTGGGAAAAGTTGATCAACAAGGAATGTTGGTCACAAAAACCATATTTGAACTTTGTCAGGGTAATTCTGGTTCTGCAGAAGAGGGCACAAGCCTTGACGCTCCAAAGGCAAATGCTTTCATCTGAATTGGTAGAATTTACCAAAATTGTCTTCACTTGAGTTATTGATTCAAGTTGTACTCTACCTGAACGCATAATTTCATAATTGGAACAGGTTTCAAACCCCCATTCCCCAATCAATCGAATTGAACAATCTTTGTTAAGTAGATAGCTCATCCGTTTTAACGCCTGGGCTGATACAAGGGGCTGGGCATTTTGCACTTCACTAGTACCAACCTGGGCATATTTGGCTTGTACCCAGCGTTGGTCTAAGGTGTGCTTGAGGTCAGGAAAGCCTGAAGTTTCACCTTATGGGCCTCCTGCCGCCCAGCCTTATCCTTTGGGTTGGTGCCTACTATCAAGTCATTCAGCCATAACAAGTGAAATGTGGAGACGTGTTAGGGAAGCATAAAGATACTTCCAATTTAGCCAATCATATTCTTTTCCATATCAAGAAGCGCCACAAAAACATGCGTTTGAGATGAGGTAGAAGATAGGGTTGCCAGAAGCTTATTGTAATTTTTCCATAGCAATCTCTCTGGGGTAAAGCCATGCTGATCTTAGTTTGAGGCGGGTGCTGCCAAATTAGTCATACGGTTTGTTAGTAGTTAAGAAAATAGCTTGTGGTATATGTTCTATAGTAAAATTAGTCGCCAGATTACAAAGTCCTCACGGCTTGCTTTCTTATGGATATGAGTCATAAGTGATCTTCCCAAGTTAGAAAGTACTACCCCTTTTGCCAAGAGGGTCAAGAAGAGGGGCTGGAGGGCCTTTTTAACTGTGACAGGATCCACTAGAATTACCTCAAATGGGATACCATATGGGCCTGAGGTCTTCAGGCATGGGCTGTGAAGTATAATGGTCACTACTCCTTGCTGCATAATTAGTGCAAGAAATCAACATCTGCTGACAAATTAATTTGTGGTTCCAGAGCTCCTCTAATGAATTTCTGAACTTCCGCTGGGTTTACCCAGGAAGCCTTAAAGAGGGCTGAATAGTAATAATGGATCTCGCTGGTGATTTCCTCCTTGTTTGTGGTGATGGTAGTCCCCACCCTAAGGGTTGCCATCTCCTGATCCTTTGAGTGGGCTTTTTGCTTATGGTAGAAGAAACTGGTGGGGCTTTCCCACTGGGTCTATTAACACAAAAATGTGAAGTTTGCTGCCCATTCCTCTTGCTCAGTAAGTTCCAGCTAACACATCTCTTGGGCCACTTCCATCGCTTCAAACCATTGAGAGGAAAGTCCTAGTTGGCAATTCCTTTAAGGTGACGTATTCTAGCTTCAGCCCATCTGAATTTAGCCTGGGCTGCCATCATTTGAGCTTTAGCAAAGTTGTAGGCTACCTTTAAGATTCTTGCTTTTTTATCTGCCCATTATTCCTGCAAAGTTCTCAAATGAGGTGAGTCCAGGTTTTCTGCCTCACCAATGGCCGTATTTATCTTCTCCTTTGAAAAGTGGTTATTCATGAGCCCTGGAGCAATCCTTGGCCAAATTTTTTTGATGGTCTTAGGATGGTTGTCAGGGTCACTATGAGAGATCTGTGGTCACTTATACTGTTATATCAGTTTATGGGAGAGGAAACTTGACCAACCGGCAAGGGGCTCACTAGGTCCATATCAATCCTTGAAGCTGATATGAATTACCAACATGCACCTTGGATCTGAGACATACAGTCAAGGCCAGATACTGATGGGGGGAAGGGCATCTGTGAATCCACTTGACCTGAGGAAATCCTGAAGCTGAGCAGTACCTCATCTGTCTTGTGTTTCAGGAGGAAATTTGTCCTGCACATGACTTGATATTGTAACAAAATCACCCATTAGCACTGTGTTGCGTGAAAGTTATAGTAGAGAAAGTTTCTACAAAGCAGGTCCTTTTCCAGCCTGCATTTGACAGGTATATGCTTGCAACAAAGAATGAAAATTCAGGGGTAGATAAATTTGACCAAGATAAGGTGATCATCAAGGTACTACATAATTGGTGGGTTTTTACCCAGGGGTTGAGGATGATACGGCCTACATATCTTGTCCAACAAGAGTTGTCTACAAATTGGTCATTCCATGCTTCTATTTCAGAGGGGGAACATGGGGCTCCTGGCAGCTGCAATATCCACGCGAGTTGACTGAAATTGCAGAGAAGGTGTGCTCCCCACTTGTAATCCTGCAGCCCAATAGAGTTTATGGACTGCAGGATCAGGGTGCCCTTTAAGGTCTCATAGCTTCCCCCTCCATATAACAGGGGTTACAGGAGCTTAAAATGAATCTGTAAGGCTGCTCATTTTATGTCCTTATGTCTAACTTTTAGCAGCAATCCGAGAAGATCAATGTGGAGGAGGGGGGATAATCTTAGCTGAAAAGCCTGAGGAGCCTGTAAGACAGCCCATGATGCTACCCCCACTGCTCTTCACGGGAGTATCCTGAGGGAGCTCCATGGACTCCTCCATCAGGGCATCTTCTGAAGTATCAGAGTCCATGTTTAACTCCTTTAGGCAGAGAATGAAGTTTGAGTTGCAATTTCCTTAAAAGGTGGGGGGTTGATGACTTGTAGCCTTCAACTCTACCTGGGGATACTTTATACATGCGCCACTATCTGAATATCTTGTCATACCAGATTATTTTTAGATGCCGCCCCTAGTCTAGCTTCCTCTGTGTTAGCTTTATGTGAAGCAAATTTGCGCTTATTTTGTGCTGGTGAAAGGTCTGGCAACTTAGAAGGGGGACCAACTGGCAGGGGCTTTTCAGCAATAAAGGAATAAAGCTGTGCTACTGTCTTGCCTGCTTGACTTCCACCCAAAGGGCAGAGAGAGTTAGATCATTTACTGGTACCCAGCGGGTAGGTTGCGGGATTGCCACAGCTGCTGTAAGAAAGCGTTTTTACCTGTCATGGGGAATTGGCTACTGGATGAGAGAGCTTGCTTAAAAACAGTGCAACTATTATATAGATGGCCCAAAGAATTATACCATGAGCAGCGCAGTTGGTCCTGGTCAGGATCAACAAAGAAATTTTCTGAACATTATTGATGTTTGCCACACGTTGAATAACCTCCATGTTACAAGCCACAATATTGTTGGGGATAAATGATGCTCTAGCAATATGAGCCCATTGGGTTGGGCATAGTAGAATGGTGCACAAAGGTCTACTGTTATAGCTGACCCAAATTTCATCAGACCTCAATGAAGGGCAAGCTTTAGGGATTCTGGGTCCACTGTAGTTAAGAGATTAGAGAAAGTTATCTAAGAAATTTTCTCCAAGTTAGATATTGTCCTAAATATACAAAGAAATCCACATGGAATCTATATTTTAGTAGAAGACCTGTCTGCATCAATTGCAGTTGTAAACCAAACATCAATATAGTGGCGTTCCAATACTTCATGAATTGTGGTATTAGCTGGAAAGACTCTTTATATTGCAAAAAATAAATAAAAATTGATCTCTTGTATAAAACTTGACGGGTTATGCCCATAGTAGACTCTAACTACATGAGCCATAGTGGACCTAGGGAGTGCACATTGTGAGCGATTTTCTGCCCATCTCTTCCTCACTAAGCCACAAAAGCAGCTTAAAAAGGGACAAAGTTGGGTGGTGAAGTCACTATCATTTTATGCCATGCGCCTGATGCATCCTTAACTTGCTTATTTTTGTTTATATTCCAACTTTAAAATAAATTTAATCTGGCTGATTCCCCATGAGGTGGGGCCCCAGATAGAGGCGCTGGCACCCTTTGGGTTTACATGCTGGCACCTGCTGTGCCTTCCAGTTGGTACTCGACTTTGTCAAGGTTGGTTGGGCTTACCTGTTTTAGAAGTACTACCTGCCAATTAATTGGTGGATTCAGGTTCATCTTCACACCAATATACTCCTCCAGCCTTCATCCAACCATTTACAGATGCTGATTGGGATTTTTTCATGGTCTGATTAGCTGTTTGGCTAGTTCCAACTGAAGCCTGATTATGATTTTTACTTTGATGAAAATTATCACTAACAGATACAACACTCAATTCTGATTCAGTTTAGGCATGTTGGTTGCCTTCCAAAGAGTGAAAATGATGGCCACCTGATTCAAAACCTACCATTAATTCAGTTTGGGCACGTTGGTTGCTTCCCAAATTGTTTAGATGACTGCCAACTTATCCAACAATTACTGTCAGATCAATTTGGCCGCCTTGGTTAATTTTCAAAGGGGTGGTTGGCAAAACTGCCTGAACCTCCTACACGGTATTGGTAGTGGTAATACCTCCTGCTACCCTAGATACTACGTTAAATGTGCCTCTGGGGTGGGGCGCACTGATTTGTTTACCCTCAGTCAACACAGAGTTGACTGAGGTAGGCAGTACACTGGCAGGTTTATTTGTGATCCCGCCATGTGTTGATAAATCTGGGTTTGCTTTTGATTTTGCAGCTGCAGTTTAAGAGTGGGTAGTACAGTTTGACACACAAATTGGCAACTGTTATTTTGCAATTTTAAGTTTGTTTTGGTGAACTCTTTTATATCAGAAGAGCACTCAGCGTACTCTATCACTAATATTCATTTTGATTTGATAAGGCTAAATTTTCAGGTGATTGTAATATTCAAAAAGTAAAATTAATCAGTGAAAGAAAGGTTCAATGAATTGAAACCTTAAACTGAATAAAATTAAAATATATAATTTTTTGGTTGGTCAGACCAAACCACAACATTAATACACATTAGGTATAGTAAAAATGTTTAGATAAATAATTGAACTGGGATGCGTGGTGGCTCCCCTTTGGATTGGGCACCACTAGTACTAAAAAAATAAATAAAAAGAAAAGAAATAAAAAATTTACCAAAGTAAATTATCAAAAATAAAGCTTTAAAGTTTCCTAGTTCTTATAAATATATGACTATAATCTATATGAAATTTATCAAGAGTTTTTGACATGAATAAAATTAGACAGATAAAATAGCTTTTTACATTAAAGATTGCTGATATTGAATAAAGGCTATACAATATCATAAAATTTCTAGCGCTTACTCATACCATCTTATGCTTAGAAAAATACTTGATAAGCTAACAATTTATAAAAGGTGATAAAGAAAAAAAGTATGTTTAAGCATATAAAAAGTAAATTACAAAGAATTGATAAAGCCAATTATTAAAAAGTAATAAATTTTACTAATAGCAAATAGGTGGCTTGAAAAACTAAAAAGAAACAAAAGATTGAATTAAAAATGATTATATATAGTATTTTGCAGAATTTTCTATAGTTTTCACAGCGTTTTTTTTAAATTTCACATAGGTTTTTACTGTTTTTACATTATTTTTTACATGTCAAATTTCCATTATTAATATATATTTAGTTTTGATGTATAAATTTCACAGTGAAATGCATCACTTTGATGAGGAAGAAAGTGAAAATTAAAGTGAAGGTAATGAGACCTACAAAATTTTAGTATGAAAAGTTAATGAAAAAAGATTTTCTATAAATGAAGCTTCTAGTATGTTTTCTTTATATTATAAAGCTGGCAGAAAATCATTGATGTTTATAAAGAAATTAAAAAATGATAAAAAAGAACAGGAAGTTCTGTAAATAGAAAAGTCAGTCTTGAGGTCAAGGGTACATTAAAGAGAATTCTTAGAAACTATTTTTAACAGACATTTTAAAGAAAATAACAAACAAAGTAGATGAGAAAATAATTATTTCATTGATTACCAAATGTTTTTAGGGTGTTAAAACTTTTCTAATAACATAAAAAGAGAATGTATATCACTGCAGATGTTTTTAATCCTGAAAACAAAAAATCAAAAAGACAATTATATGCTCATGAGTTCATATCTAAAGATAAAAATGTTAAATATTTCTTCATTGATGAAAGTGGATTCAATCTATACCTAAGAAGGATGTATGAGAGATTACAAGAGGTCAGCCTATCCAAGTTCTGGTATAGTAAACAAATGATGAATGTTTCTTTAAATTCATCTATCAATAAATGAGGAAGTTGTATATGTGGAGAGCATAGTAAGTCCAGTTAATGCTGAGACTTTCAAAACAATCTTTATAACTATAGACAAAAGATGAAAAGGATTGTGTATATTGAAATTTATTGCAAGGAAGGCTGACCATGGGATGGACACTTCCAAATTTGACCCAAAAGAGACAAAACTTAGTAACAGGGAAGGCACCCCAGAGAAGCGATGCTATCTCTTGTTGCCAGCGGGAACGCCACTTATGGGGAGGGGGAGGGAACGTGTGAAGGGGCCATAGCCACAATTGAACACATGTGGAGGAAAGGGTCTGATTTGATGAACCAAACTGGGAACCAGGAGGAGACCAGCTGTTGGCGACGTGGTGGGAGGTATCCAAACATCCACACCTGAAAGTGGTCCACCAAATGAGACCGGAATCTGTGGACAGCTTCTGGGAGGGTGGGGGTGGAGCCTGTGATGGCATCCAAGACAATCATGTGGATAGTCCACATGGCGATTGCAACCACCAGAGCATGGAGGGAGGGTGGAAGGGGGAGGCCATTGATAAAGCAAACATATCTCTAGACTGAAGGGATGTGTTTGATCCTGGCCCAGCAGACGTTGAACTTCGCGCCATATCGCTTCAGAGGTAGGACACTTCTCTGGGAGGTGGAACAGCGTTCCATACTGGCCACACATGACGCAGTATGAGTGTAAAGAGTTAGAGCGCTCAGCCATACGGTACGCCCACCTCAAGCAGCGCCACAAATGGGAACAGATTTGAGGGTGCAACAGAGAATGGTGTGCATATTTCCAGATAGTTTTTTGGGTCTCAATGGAGTAAGGGATGTCCATCATGTCCAGGTAGTCCACCCTGGATAGGACATGGGGCTGTGCGGGGATCACGCCATCTTGGATGGGTAGCCCCTGTACCTCTTGTGTGAACTGAGGAGAGGGGCGGCCTCTCTGGGCTGTGTGTCTGCTAATATGAATTCTCCACTCAGCGCTCCGCATGGAGAGGAGGATTCGTTTGTAGTGGGTTTTATTCCTGTGAGGACCTGTGGCCGATGGATGTGAAGCCAGGTATTTCATCAGGGAGTGAGGGTTCGATGGATTGTTAAGGCCCAAGGCGCGGGAGAAGTTGGAGTGGGCCGCGCGGAACCAGTGTTGGGAGGGGAGCATAGGGGTGGTGACGGCCACAATCCAGGTGCCCAGGATCTTTGCAGCATGGGCTTTGAAGTCAAGCAGGCCCATGCCTCCATGATGATGAGGGCCAAACATGACCTCTAGCCATACTGGTGGTGGGCGGCCTGACCAAAGCCATCCTTGCAGCAGGGCATACAAGGATTTTGAAAAAGCTTAAGGAGAAGGGGATGGCGTGGTCTCCGAACCAGACTTTGGAGAGGAGCATAGAGTTGGCTAAAACAACCCTGCCAGTAAGGGAAGTAGGGTGGGCTCTGAGGGAGGCGATGCACTTTGTCACGTTGTCTAGAATATGACTCTCCATTACTGTTGATGCATACCCGCCTGCCTCCATCCACACGCCCAGATGGCGGACTGGCCCTACAGTAGGGCGTGTCATGAAGGGGAGCACCAGTGGGTTGGTGTGGGGTGAGCTGAGAGGGCGAGCACGTGTGCGAGCAGATGGGCTGGGCTGGGCACAGGTCGCTGGGGCCCAGCAGGTTTGATACCGACCAAGGAGGATGACTTTGGTTTTGGAAGCGTTCAGTACAGCATTACTTACCCAGAAATACTCCTGGATGAGAGCTTCAAGTGCGCGTGCATCTTTATTATTAGTTACCCCAACCACACAGTCATCTGCAAACGCCATCATATTGACTGGGGCTTGGCCTGGCACATGGACCCCAGTGAGTTGGGCATTCACGTCTTGAAGTAGTGGGTCAAGGCTGAAGTTGTATAAGAGTGGGCTAAGGGGGTCCCCTAGTCGCAAGCCCCTTTGAGGGCGGACTACTTCCATTAGGAAGCCAGGGCCACGTACTTCCATTGTTGCAGATTCTGTGAACAGCATCAATCAGTTTATGAAGCGAGGGGGTAAGCGGAATTGATGGAGGCAGGCCCTGAGGTATTCCCAGTATACTCTATCATAGGCCTTCTGTTGGTCCAAGAATACAAGTGCCCCAGAGGCTGTGGAATGGCATGCGTTAGCCACAGAGTGCATGTTGTCCCAAATTGACCTTCTGGGTTTGAAACCGAATTGTTCTGGGGAGATGGTGGTAGACGCTACAATCCCTAAACGGTTAGCCATGATTTATGTTAAAATTTTTGTATCCATTTTAGTTAAAGAAATGGGGCGCCAGTTGGCTAAGTCTAGCTTGTCCCCTTTCTTGAAGAGTGTGACGGTGAAGGCCTCTTGTCCCCCTGGTAGGAGGCGCGTTTCCAGAAGGCTCTGGTTAAGTGAGGCAAGCAGTAGTGGGGATATATATTTGAAGTACTTTAAATAGAATTCATATGGAATGCCATCTGGACCTGGGCATTTCTGGTTTGGTGCACCGCGGATGGCTGTCCATAGTTCGTTTAGAGTAATCAAATTCATTATTTCTGGGTATCGGGAAATGGTGCAGATGTGGGTTTGCTTGAGAAATTCCACCACTTCAGCTGGCTGAATTGGATCAGATCAGTATAACTTGGAGTAATACTTTTGTATTTTGATTGCCACTCCAGCTGGCATATCCGCAATGGAATCATCTGATCTTTTCACTTGTGTGCAGGCCACACTCTGGCATGGTGCAAAATTTTTTAAAAAATATGTGGTGCACTTGTTGCCCTCTGTAATACGTTTGGCCCTGTACTAAACACAAACCCAAGGTTTGTGTTGCCTTTCAAGCGCGTTGAGGTGGGCAGCTGCCTCTGCCCACTTTCAGCCCCATGAAGGGCTGTATCCTGTAGCTGGGATGTTGGACTCCAGGTATGCCAACTCTGCCAGAGCGCGCGAGATGATGGCTGATGTGGTTCATGAGCGTCAGGAGGAGAGGTGGCGAGAGTGGCGGATGGTATCCTCTTTGAAGGCTGACCATGTGGAGATGGGATCCGCGCAAAATGGTGTAACAAACTCTTTTGCCAAAGTTGCAGATTCCACCCAAGTGGAAAATCCTGGCGATGCAAGTTTAGGAGAGCGGAGTTTCACCAATGTGGGGCCTTAGCCACTGTGACAGGTAGGTGGTAGGTTTCAAGACCAGCCAGTGGTCAGAGAATTCAATTTTTGTTGTATGGAAGTGGGAAATGTGAGGTTGGAATTTCGCCAGTGTAAGGATAAGATCTATGCAGGTCATGGACCTTAATTGCCATTGTGGACGTGGGGCCGCGTCATGTTTTTGAGTAGCGGGGCTCACCGCAGCAGCTATCCATTAACCCAAGGGTGGCCTTTAGAACGCGAAGTTCTACATGACCCTGGGTGGCATGGGAGGAGGAAGGCTAACGGTCCGTTGGTGTGTTTAGCCAACAGTTCATATTTCCAACTATGAAAGGGTCTGGGGGTAACAGGAGGGATTTGACTGATGAGAAAAATTCCTGACGTTCTCATGCACAGGTTGGGGCATAGATGTTGATGATAGCATGTGCCACATTGGCCCACAAGAAAGTGACAGTGAGGAATTGGCCATTGAGGAAGTATTCCAATGATAAAAATTTGAAAAAATTGTTTTTCTGAACTAGCACCCCACAGTGCTCTGACCAAAAGGATAGGGATGGGAGGAGCATGGTTTTCCAAGCATCCTTGGAACCTCACAGACAGTGGGACTCCTGGATGGCCAGGATATCCACGGGTAATTTTTTTTTGTAAAAAAACAGTTTCCTAGCCTGTGATGGTGAGGCCTTGAGTCCAGCAATATTAAACGTCCCTAAAGTGAAGGTTTCCCCCATAGCACCTTAGGTGTGAGGGGGTGGGCACCCGGGCCCACTAGCCTCCTCTAGATCCCCATGGGCCTTTATGGCAGCACAGGTGTTTGCAGCAACACTATCGGTAGTTTTGTTGATTCTATCAGAAAGGTTCACGTTGGCTTTTGCCTTCACTTTTTGTTTCCCCATCGTTGAATGAATTTTTTGCGGTGCAGATGAGTTTGGTGCACCAATGATTGGGTCAAAATTTTTTTTCAGGTAGGTTGGACCCCAAGTCAGTTTTGACCAGAGCTTGGTTGCAAAGATCGGGTGAAATTGAGTCACCCATCAGATCTGCAGATTGGGTGGCCCAATTGGCATGGGCTTCCCAATCTGATTAGTTGATGGATTCCCAAGTTGCTTCCACCGCGAAGGTTTTGATGTCCTCCTGGCATTGGGAGTTTGGGATAGCAGTGGTGACTTTGGCCGCTTCCTTGGCCGCGGCCCTGTGGGCCTGCTTGGCCTTCTTCTGCTCTTGCGGGGAAATAGGTTTTACCAGTAGGTAGCAGCCTTGTGCTCCCCACGGGAAAGCCTCTTTGGTGCTTGTGGTTGGTTTGTAGTGCGCCTCTCTGCTGGCCATGGCTGCCAAGGGGTGCTCTTGGAATGTGATGCCCTCCTTGGTGGGGCATGCATGTGCCTTAAGGCCAAATGAATCACAGTGGGTGCAGATGGGGGGCGCACTGTCCATGGTTACCAAGAAAGGGTGGGTGGTATGCCCTTCAATATTGATATATGTGGAGTGCAGGATCTGGGTTAGGTCCTTCACAATCTCCTCAGTTGGGGTCAGAACTGCAATGGCTTTGCTGATACACAGGTGTGGCATCAGCGTAAAGCATTGCATCTCAAAAGATTATATTTCGCCATAAACAGTGAGACCATCTTTTAGGTGCTGATCCAAAATGGCACATTTTGCCATAGTAGACAAAAAGTCAAACGTGAGGAAAATTTGGTTGGATTTTGTACACCAGGTGCATTTGGTTTTGACAACCCATTGCCCTTTGGGGAGGTCAATCACTATGCGCACTGCAGCAGCTTCATCTGCTGCCTCCTTGTTTTTAAAACCAAGGTCCAGCCAACCGCATGACATGGAGTGAGGTGCAACGTACACCACGGTTGGGAAAAAAGTGTGCACATCCCCTCAAAATTTTTCCCATAGAGCTGTTTGTTGGATGTCCAGAAACACACAGACTCCATATTTCACCAACAAGAGTGGTTGGGAGTGCGGCGTGTTGATGTACTGGTTGCATCGCGCTTGCCAAGTGAGCATTTCTGGGGAAATAGTGACTGCCAGTTTTTTTATATTTTTTTCATTCTGCCAGTTTCTCTGGGGCATTTTTGAACGTTTGAGGCCACGGGCCTACCACCTGCTCCTCTTACCTTACTTGCCCAACTGCTCCCTGACATGGGCGCAGACTAATCTCCTCTGTGAGATTATCAAACTAGAATCAGACTTGAATTGAATAAGTTGCAAAAGTGATTGCAACGAGAGAGAAAAGTTAGGATTGTGTATATTGGAAAATAAAAGATTTATAATGGATAATGTGAAAATTGCCTTTATAATATTCTAAGAGAATATTTTATAATGGAAAAAAATCCAATATAATTTTTTTATTTCCTATAGTTATATGCTTAACCCCAGAAAATACAGTTTATAAGATAAAGAGTGTAGTAATAAGAAAATTAGCATATGGCTTTGATGGTGAGATTAAAATCATTATCTAAAAACAATATTTGAAGTATCATGGGATGATTTAAAAGGATATTTTAGGCATGTGAGAAGAAACTGCGTATGTGGTATAGCCTTTGGTGAATTCTTATAATAGATTACTAAAATATATAAAGTAAAACCATTTTTTAAAATTTAAAATTGCAAAATATAGTAAACAAACTGTGAAAACTGTAAAAAGTTATGTGAAACTTGTAAAAACGCTATAAAACTGTTAAAAACAATGTGAAAATCTATAGTATAATAAGTAGATCTTTCCATTAAATTTTAAATTGAGCCAAAATAATAACTCTATTAATTTTATCAAGACTAGATATACTCAATAGCTTATTTTGTAATTTATCCATATTTTTTAACAATCAATTATAGCTTTAGTCTTATAAAAGTTTAAAAATGATACACTATTATCTAAACTCTCAATTAATTAACCAATATCTTTAGGCCATAAAATAGCCATAAAGCATAGCTTTATTATACAAAAGAACAAGGGTAACATATCTTAAAACCATTCAATACAAACTCTGACTTGGAACAATGTAAGGGTCAGAGATTGTTTTATGCATAATTAAATAGAGTCCAGAAAGGCCTTTTAAATATCAATACTATGATAGGATCAATTATAGCTAGCCCACTTCTAACTTAAATGTTAAAAATAATTTGGCATGCTTTAATAACATTATAATCAGATTTTATATTTTAAAATCTTGATTCTTTTTGGATTGTGTAAATTATAAAAAATGATAATCTAATTAGAAAGCCTAGCCTTGATAGAAAATCATGATAGAGTAATGTATTTTCTATAATAATGAGTTCAGTATGAAAAAAGGAATTAGTAATGTTATAAAATTTGGTGAAATTGATGAGATATGCTGTAAGGTTTTTGCACAGGGTCAATCTCACTGAGCAATAGAACGGACAATATATAGATTGTTGGTCCTCAAAACACACTCAAATAAGTAAGTAATATTATATAGCAATAGCTCCAACAACTTTTCTTTATTGTAATGCAATATTAAGCGGATCCTTGCTGCTCAACTCCCTCTTTCTTAACAACAATCCTCTCCCTTCAATTCTCTGATATCGCTTATACCTCAGCAATTTCAGTCAATATTGACCCTTTTGCTTAGACTATTCATTCTGCCATATTCTTATTGGTTCCAGCAGAGTCCACCATTTATTAAATTCATAACACCTTAGTTCAAGGTGATTTACCAAATATTCATGTTCATTGACACCTCATAATTTCCTTGTTTATAAATGACCCAATAGCCATCCATTCTGACCCAAAATTGTCACATCCCAAGGCGCTTGATTACATGTACTCTATAATTATTGTTGGTGGATTCTAACCAACCTGACATGGATATCTTGGGATTATCATCCAGTCATATCAGAATCTCAATATTACCCCCTTTGACTGGACAATAAGGCTCCTATTGCTTATACTCCCAGAGGAACTTTGCGTGCACTCAGTTTAATAATCCAACCGCTTGAAGTGTCCTTGATTTTATAGGCATTGACACCTGTTTTCTCATTAACTTCAAATGAACTAATCCAATACTGGCCAACTTGTGTTTCCAGATGAACCCATGCTGGTCATGGAATAGAACCAAATCACCATATTTGAACTGAGCCAACCCACTATGCCATACTTGATTGGCAGCCTGATTCTTGACTTCTTGGCTAAACTGAAGGAGTACGCTTCAGTTTGCAGCTTGATCAACATGTCTGCTAGGTTAATCAAATAACTGTGAGGATCCATTCCACTGGTGTCTTCCATGCACGCATAAATCAGAGCCAGAAGGGCAGGGTGTCATCCATATTGTAGCTGAAAGGGGCTCTTCCCTGTGGCGGAATGGTAGCTAATGTTATAGGCAACAATGGCAGTGGAAAGAAGAGCTCCAATCAGAATGTTGATCTATTGCCAACTTCTGGAGTATGTTCACCAAGGTTCCAAAACTCATTTGATCATGCCATTAAACTCAGGGTGATATGGGATCATTAGCACTCCACGGATAGCCATCAATATGTTGAGCTTGGGAAAAATGAGAGTTTGAAGTTGGTTCTGTTGTCAGTAAGGGTGAACTGAGGACAACCGTGTCACTGAATTATATATTTCATCACAAACTTGGCCACTGTGACCGCCCCCAAACCCCATATTTACCTGGCTTCAACCCACCTGGTCAAGTGGTCAATTGCCACCAGAATGTACTTGGACCAGTTAGCTTCCATTGGCAGAGGGCCAACGACATTAAGGGAAACTGTGTGTCATGCTAAATGGGGTTTCACTAACTGATAGGAAGTCTTCTGGTGGAACAGCTTTTCCACTTGGCACTGGTGGCAGCAGGATATTTTTTCCAGCACATCAAACTTCATGCTTTCTAATAATAATAAGGCATAACAATTCCAACGCCTTGTGCACGCCACCATGTCTGACTGACCTATGCGCGCTCATCATAATGCTAGGTCATGATGAGGGTTGTGGGAAGTTCCTGTCAAATCGCCAATCTGCTTGTACAACTCACCATTCTGCTGAAAGGTATTGGCTCACATTTCATTCAACGCCTTTGTGACTTGCAGTGGCTCATCATAATACTTTCCGCTGACATCTTATCATAAATGATGTTGATCAGATCTGCCATAACTGTAATGGTTGGTAGCCTCAACTAGCAATCAGCGTTCTGGTGTTTTTCTCCAGAGCAGTGGAGAATCTTAAAGTCAAAAGCCTGCAGTTTGAGGGCCCATTAGGGTAGAAGCCCTTCAGGCTCCTTGAAGTTCTGCAACCATTGTAACAAAGTGTGATCCGTTAAAACTTTGAACTTTATCCCATGCAATTACACTCTAAATTACTTATACGTGTAAATCACTACTAAGCAATCCCACTAAGTTGCAGTATAATTATGCTCATGGAGGTTGAACCTTTGACTGCAGCATGCAAAGTGGTGTTCCTCCCCCTTATTGTTTTTTTGGGATAGGACCTCCCCAATGGCGGAAAGGGAGGCATCCGTTTGAACAATAAACTCTTTATTAAGATTGGATATCATATTACTGACGCACTGATCAGCGCTGTTTGTAGTGTATTGAAAAGAGCATTATCAGATTCCATCAATCAAAACGAAGTATATTTTTTAATAACACAAACAGTGGACCTCCAATACACCTAAAGTTGGGTATAAAGAGGTGGTAATTGCTGACCATTTCCAAAAATACCCATACATCACGTTTGCTGCTTGGTGTAGTCATCTTTTGGATAGCATCCACCTTGGCTGGTTGAGGCTTCAGTCCAGTCACGTCTAATAAAAAATTTCAGGTACACTAGCTGCTTTTTAAAGAAGTGGCATTTTCGACGCTTGATCTTGATGTGGCCTTTGCAAGCAGCGGAAGACCTCCTCCAGATGAGTAAGATGCTCAGATAACGTTCAGAAAAAGAAATTGATCTCGTTGAGGTACATGAGAATGCATGACAGCCTCAGGTCACCGAGAATGGTATCCATGGCCCATTGGAATGTAGCTGGGGCATTACACAGCCCTTGTGGCATATGAGTTGGTTGAAAAAGCCCTTTGGGTGTGAATTTGGCGCATTTCTTCTGTTCCTTTGTGGGTAACTCAATCTGCCAATAACCTGATATCAAAACCATAGCAGAGAAGTAACAAGCTCCGCCTAATAAATCCAGTGCATTGTTGATCTGTGGCAAAGGATATGAGTCCTTTTTGGTGATACTGTTGAGATTCTAGTAGTCTATTACCACCTGGTTGGTACCGTCCTTATTTTTTACAATTAGGATGGGCAATGCCCATGGACCCTTCTAAGGTTTGATCATCCCTTGCTCCAATATCTTTTTGATCTCCGCTGTCACTACTTCCTCAGCTGCACTTGATCAGCTCATAGGTTGTGACTTGATTGGAGGATAATACCCAGTGTCCAACTGATGGACCACACCCCACGCGCATCCTAAATCATGGTCATCAAAAGAAAATCTCTTTATATTTTTGAAATAAAGCTATTGCTTGATCCTTCTACACTTCCAATATCCCCATTAAATCACCGCGCAGTACCACAGTCATTATAGCAAACTGTGGTTCAACAGGTAGACCAAATTTGTCCAGCGACCCAAACTTGTGAACCTCAAGGACCTCCTCACCAGGGGTCAACTGTAAATACGCCACTATTTGATGTTAGCAGATTTGAAATGGTTCCATTTGTAGGTTTGCAATTAAAACCTTGATCTCCCCGTGTCCTGGGAGTATGATGCTTGGAGCCACGTGTGGCTCAAGCTACAATGGCTGTTATGGCCAATAACTTCTTCATAGAGTCTGTGTGGTACTTATACAACCAATTCAGTGTTCACTATTACTTGTGACTAGAGGGAATAGAGATAGGTCCAGCAGCTCGGAGAGGCAGCCCATGATATTCATATAGCTGCTGGGGAAGGTGCTGAGTCCTCTTTTTTAATTGATGATAGAGCACCAGGATCACCCATCACTATAGGCAAGGTTGATATGCCTTACGTGCACCGAGTCCCTTGCACTCTGCTAGAGGTATGTTTTATTGGGATCCGATGTCCCAAAAGTTCAAATGTCTCCTCTGTCATATCAATGACAGCCCAATAGTGTCGCATAAAAGCAGTTACAATTAACATGTTGTAAATATCATTTGGCAACACTATTGCTGGGCTACAATGACAATCAAACCAAATTGCAATGGAAGCATGCTGTATTCTCTTTCAGAGACCGTGTTATCTGCTCCAGCAATCCCATATACCATCCGGTGTTCCACATTAGGTTTTAATATCAACTTAGCCACCAACCTAGTAGAAACTATGCTAACTGGAGCACCCATATCTATTATAGCGCGAAATTGGGTCTTTGCTATAACAATGTCAAAGTATGTACATTCTGAATATGATTATCTTGATTGGTTAACGCATGTACATTTAAATAATCTCTGTTCTAAAGAAAACTTGCAATCCCCTCACCAACTTGGGGTATTTTTTGATGATAAAGTTGACCAGAAGAGCGACATTTACTCCTTGCAAAGAAGGTGAATCTGAGGATGGGTACAACTTGTCAGTGGAAACTTGGTCAAACATTTGGCCAGCATATGGAATGGGCTGCATCTGAGATCATTCTTCCACCGCAGCTTTGGTTTGCGCTTGTTTCACAATATTAACCCCTCCAACTGGCTGCTGATATAAAAATCATTATCATACTGGGGGACTTCCACTGTATATACTTCAAAGGGTTCAGGAGGGACGTTTGGGCTTAAATTAGCAGAAGTAGAGAGACCCATATCTACTCCACTCTAACTTTTCCCTGATAATACTGTTCCTGCTGTACATGATGGACCTGATGATTGAGGAAACCTCATGCCAGGTGCCCAGAGCGACTGCATTCAAAACAAATGACCCCATAAGACCTGCGTCCTTGATTGTTGTAAGATGGGCCACACCTAAAATTGGACTGGGTTGCTCAGGGTAAACAGGCCACTCCCAAGAGTTGAACTGCTGATGGTAACTTAGTTGAGGGCGAGATTATAGTGATAATTTGGCTAGGGTTACTAGGCAGACTCTGACCAGGGCGGAATAATTTCCCCACATAATAAAGTCTGACAGTGGATGCCTTAGGGTTCTACTCTGTATGGGTGAAGGAAAGGTATTGGATATATAGCGCAAAATTTAAATGTGTTTAAACAAGGGTACTTCATCCTTTAAATATGGAGCCATGACATTGTAAAGATCACAGTATGGTTTCACTGCAGAGGTCATCGCTATACATACATCAGATTTCGTTAAGGTCCCTGCCCTAATTAACACATGGGCTTCATCCATAAATCAATCAGTAAACGCGGTGAGGGTCTCATTACCCTGAAACCCAATGGTCAAGGACTCTGCCTTCCGCTGCGCCATCTTTGCAGTTCCTCTGAACAACTGCAGCACAGTTTCCTTCACTGTTTGATAGCTAACAGAGCTGTTTGGAAGATAACAAGTAACTTGGTTGACGCTTCCAAAATCTAAGGTGTATAAAAACAATTTTGCTTTATGCTGACCTGAAGCTTCTTCTACTGCAGACTCAAATTGCTTAAAGAATCCATGGATAATCTCATTACAATCAAAAAGCGCCAGCATATTAATACAATACTCCTTCAGAAGCTCCTCCTGCCTTTTGCGCACATCATCCAAAGTAAGCTTGAGTTCAATATATTCAACTGGTGCAGCATGTTGGAAAGATTCCATGTCAAAGCAAGCCTGATGCGACATAGCCAGCAACAGAAATTTTCTATTGTTTTTGTGATGATCAATGGGCCCCCTGTAGTGAGCACCACTGTTAAAACTCAGCGGAATTATTAAAATACACTGTAAGGTTTTTGCACAGGGTCAATCCCACTGAGCAATAGAACAGACATATGGAGATTGTCAGTCCTCAAAACACACTCAAATAAATGAATATAATAATATTGAGCAATGGCTCCACCGACTTTTCTTTATTTTAATGCAATATATTAAGCGGATCATTGCTGCTCAACTCCCTCTTTCCTAATAACAATCCTATCCCTTCAATTCTCTAGTATTGCTTATATATTAGTAACTTTAGTCAATAACAACCATTTTGCTTAGACTATTCATTCTGCCATATTCTTATTTTTTTTAGTACTAGATGGTCCCAACTGCCATATTCTTATTGGTTTCAGAAGAGTTCATAATTTATCAAATTCCTTATTACCTTTTTTCAAGGCAATTTTTCAAATACTTGTTGTACATTGACATCTCATAATCGCCTTATTTGTAAGTGATCTATTGACCATATGTTCAGACCCAATATTGCCTCATCCCAAGGCACTCAATTACTTGTACTTTATAATTATTGTAAGCGTATTCTAACTGATCCACCATGGCTATTTCAGGATATTTTTTTTAAATCTCAGAATCTTAACAAGTAATATCCTCATAATCATTAGGCATAGATTTAGATACTATCAAGCGCATCTATATCAGATAAGAATTAATAGGAATCCAGAGATACATCAAATGGTTTAAATATTATCAAAACTACTGTTAATTAACAATATAAGCTTTAAAGTACCATTAGACTAATGCACTATTTTAAAACTAAATGATGTACTGATTTTTCACTTTATCCTTAGTCAATCTTTAATTTGGCAAGAACTAAATTTTATACCATTGAATATGATTGTTAAGGTCACAAAGCAGTTCTGACACTGCAATAGCAACAATGCATAAACTTTAACAAACTCTATAATTCTTAACACTTATAGTGCAACTAAATCTAAGTGAATCATTAAATAATCATTTTAAACATACTTGAAATTAATGCACTATAAAAGATATCAATAGACGTTATAGTAAAATTTAACCTTAGGATAATACAACAGTAGAATCCAGACTGTATATACTTGCATCGCCAGTTCAATTTTAGTTTTCTTGTCAAGAAACAATAGTCCATATTGAGAGTGTAAAATAGTAACAATTCTTAATTGAAAATAAAACTATTGACTATATTAAACAAAAGAAACTACAAAACCTTGAGTGTTTCCAAAATTAATCATCACTTCAATCTAGTATCTTTTATGTTATTACTATATAACAACTGTAGTAACATACTTATCACAGTTTCATTTCACCTTAATATCATTTAAGAAATTTAAAATTAAATAACCCATGTGAATTTTACAATGCTCTAAACTTACTTACATAAATAATAATCAAAACATTATAAAGCTAATTTTTACCTATCGATGGATAGCTCATATAAACATCTAGACTCAATAATCTTGACATTTTAATAAAAAACTTCAGATTTAGGCCACAACTCTTTATATATAAAGATGAATGATAAACTGAGATTATATCAGATTAAGCAAAAAATTGAAACACTAAACTAAATCCAGGAAATGTTTTCATAAAATAGGTAAGACTTATCTCAAAGACTTATTGTTGGCTGAGAATTTGAGATTCAAACGTTTAAGTCATACTATCTCAATAGAGCTTATCTCTCATAGTGATCCAATAAAAAAAGAAATATACTATAAAAAGATGACAGATGTGTACCTTATAATAATTAAGTGAGATATTATATACAACGCTCAGATCATCTTATCAAATCATACATAAAAGAAGTTAGAGCAGTATGTTCAGATAAAAATATAACACCATCATCAGCAGAATATAATTAAATTTAACTTAAAAAACAAAACACACTGGTCCAACTCACTTAATATGTCATAACTAAAGGAGTAATATATATGATTATTGTAACACACAGGTTTTTGCCAAAATGTGACAAATGAGTTGGGCCACACCAGCCATGCACTGACCACATGACTGATAGTTCCATGGAGAACCACCCTCTCACCTGTGCGCCATTACCCAAATTTCCTATGCATTTGTGGACTAGAGTTCCAGCAATGCTGCAAGCGAGCAGTAAAGCCTGTCCCCAAGATAGTGGCACAAATTAGGCCAAAGCCTGGACTAGCTTACTTGCAGAGCTCATGGTTCAGGTTATTCTTGAACAAATATCTTTATATAAAATAAACTTATTTATAAAGCAAGCTAACTTATTTTTTTGTGTTTTTTCCTATTGAGAGAATGAAACTGTATTTGCAGTTGCCATTTTCTCGTTTTTAAAGCATTTTTGTGATTTTAATATATTGACCACAAAATTAAGCTCTCAAGAAACATCCACACTTTTGCACGTGCAAGTCTTGAGTCCCATATAACAAAAACTCGGAGGATTTGAGACACCATGCGTTTGATATGCCAGATCAATCCTCATTCTCAAATCCCCAAATCCTTACCTATGGCTTCTGTTACTAGTGGTTCTCATGATTGGTCAAACTTCTGAAATCTGACCTCCAAATTTGTGCACAAATTTGAACAAATATCTATGAGTTTGATGTGCAGATCTGACTGGCCCCAATCCGTCACATCACCCCCTTGTGAATCCAAAAACTCCTGGATCTTCTAGGGGCAGCGTGCACACTCCTTGGGTGTTCTCCAGGTCACTTCCTCTACCAAGTATCCCTTCCATTTTACCAGAAATTGCTTGTGACCCCTGACTCAACGCTTTTTCAGGATCTGCTCAACCTCATATCTCTATTTGTTCTCCTCTCATGGGTTCAGTACTCCAGGACGCTCTGGTCCTTGCCCTCAGAATCCATGAAGCTGGGAACCATGGATAATTGGATGGGCTTTTGACCCTTCTGGGAGGTCCAATTCAAATGCTACCTTGTTAACAACCTGGATCACCCTATATAGGCCTAAGAACTTTGGTCCAAGTTTCCAGCTCTTCACCTGTACAGCATAACTTTTTGCTGCCACCAATACCCAATCCCCTGGAGCAAAAGATGGGTCTGGTGCTCCTCATCAATCTGAATACCATTTTTGCTGCACTGTGGCATGCTCCAGATTGTTTCAAAATTTACTTCTAGTCTTTTCCATTCTCTGGGATAATTCGTCCGCCCCCTGGCATACTCCACCATTTGATCCCCCATCCAACGCCAGATTGGATCCATGATTAGCAAAGAATGATGACATTACAGTTGATGATTGGTGGTGGTTATTGTAAGCGAACTGAGCAAGTCTAATCCATGCAACCCTGTCAGGGCAAAGCCTGACAAGAAAAATATCCCTGATATTTCAGTTCTTATTAGTAGAATATATGATATATGTAATCAACTTAAACAATTGAAGATGATAGCAAAATCACATAGCAGATGAACAATGAGTCAGACAAGTCGATCTAAGCCTATTTATATGAATTGAACATCGGAACACCTGGGGCCAGGTCTTAGTAGTCCTAACTAGGCAGTTGACTACTAGTTTAAGCTTTGGTTATCTAAAACAGAAAGAGCCTAAAGAATCTAAAGCTAGATAAGAATCAAGTAAGCCCTAAAGCTAGTTCAATTAGTATGAAAAGTGTATATAAGCTAAATATTTTTAAAATCATTCCTTGCAGTCAATAAAGTTAAGATGCTTCTAAATACTTATTTGATTCACCTGCTTTTGATCCTTACTAAAGTACAAGGCTTCTTTATTTTCAAGCATATATCAATTAAACAACTCTGAATATCCAAATAATCCCTCTAACTCAATTTCACAATTACCCACTGTCACTAATATCTTGGCCCTAACAGGGGTTGATCTAGCTGAATCTCTACAACCTATATTAGGGCCCAAAAGACCCTTATTTACAGCTATTATATTTTTCATCCGCATCCTTCCCTTGTTATACTGGACTCTTAGCTCAGGATTGGCAAGTTCACGAGCTGCTATGTCAGACTGGGTTAAAGATATTCCAGTCCCTGACAAACCCAATCATTTTGCTGGTCTGAGACATAGCATCAGAGGTATTGCTCTAGTATTTGGTTTACCCTCTCTGTTTGCCCATCATACTGGAGATGGTATGCTGAGGCCCTACACAGGAGAATTTTTAAATTACTGAGCAGGCTAGACCAGAATTTTGATACAAATTAAGACCCATAATTCAAAATGTTCTCTGCTGGTAGGCCATGACAGGCGAATATCTCATCAATAAAAACCCTTACAGTGGCTTGTCTAAGAATTTTGAGGTACATGGGAAAAAATCTGCATATCCTGTCAACCAATTGATGACTACCATTATCGCATACTTCCCCTGGAACTTGATTAACCATATAATGAAATCCATGCTGACTGACCCCCACGGCCAGTTTGAAATCTGGAGTGGGACTAACTTACCCGCAGGCTGCTTTTGCAAGGGCTTTGAGCATGCACAAACCAAGCACTCCGTCACATATTTTTTATATCTTTTTGTAGTCCAGCCCAGGAATACTTCCATCACACCAAGTTGATCATCTTTGTGGCCCCCAGATGTCCCGCCAGCGGGTGGTCATGCAACGCCTGCAGCACTTCCCACTGCAGTGATGGGTTCAGAACCTATATCTGCAAGTCATGACATATATTCCATTTTTTCTTCCGTATGTATGATGCAGGCTGTGCCTCTGGCCCTCCTCTGTTTCTGCTCATAACCATCACCCAAATGAAGGCCTCCTTTGCTTTCTTTGGATCTCCCTCTCCTCAGTTCATCCTCCTCACTCACCATCATGGCAAATTGGTCTTCCCGGAGCATGGTTGCTGTGTTGTACTTCTCCAACTCAGCCTTCTCATATGCTAGCCTTGCATCCCAGCTCAGCCAATCTGCTATGGTGTTAACGGCTCCCAGATGGTATTCCACTAGGAAATCATGATGTGTCAGCTCTAAGTGCCAACGGGCTTGGTGCTGATTCATTTTCCTGGGCTCTTGGTAATATTCCAGCGCCTAATGGTCTGTGCATACTATGAAGGGGTGATGGGCATACAAAAAGTGGTGCTGCAACTCCTGCCGCGCCGCAACCACTGCCAGTAGCTCTTTGTCATATATTAGGTAATTTGTTTCTGCGGGGATCATTTTTCTGACTGAAATAACACACTGGGTTCTCCAACCCATCTTCCCCCTTCTAAAGGAGTATCGCTCCCAATGCAAAATTGGAAGCGTCTGCTTCCATCACATAAGGTTTTCCAGGATCTGGATGGGCAAGGTCTAGCCAAAATAAGATTCTCTTTCATCAAGTTGAATGGTAACTCCTCTTCTTCCCCCATACAAACAGTACCTTCTGCATCAGTCGTGTAAGTGGCAAGGCTAACTCTGATAGATTCTTGATGAATTGCCTGAGGAAATTTACCATTGCCAGGAAACTTCTCACCCCTGTCTGATCGGTTGGAGCCTCCCATGCAAATACTTTCTGGATCTTATTGGGGCATACCATCAGGCCTTTTCCGGATATCACATCTCCTAGGAACTTGACTGACTCCCAGTTAGACTCACAATTTACAGGCTTCAGCTATAATCCTGCCTCAGCGAATGACTTCAGGACCTCCCGCACATCCTGTACATGAGCAGCCTTTGAACGTGAGAACATCAATATGTCATCCATATAAGCGTTACAACACTGGCTAATCAACTGATAGAGTACTCAGTCAATCATTCGTTGAAATGCTGCCAGGGCATTGTGCAGCCCAAATGGCGTAACTCGGTATTGGAACATCCCAAGGCGGCACTTGAATGCGTGTATCTTTAGTGCTCTGGCCTCACAGGTACCTGGTTGAATGCATCTTCCAAATTGAGCTTGGTGAAAATGTTGTATCCCATGACCAACAGCAAGATATCCTCCATTAGCGGCATTAGGTAAGGATCCAGTTCTGTGACCTCATTTAACCTCTGGTAATCCATGCATGGCCGTAACTCTCCACTTGCCTTGGGCACTAGCAACACCGGAGATACCACAGCCAATTTTAATGGCTTGATCAAACCTTTGTTCAACATTGAGCTCACGTGGTCCACAGCACGGCCTTGGCTCATTCATTCAATGGATAGACTGGACAACCACGAGGAAGTATGGACCCTTTCTTAAACCAGCAAGAGAATGTGAATGGCCCAGTGAGGGAAAACGGCAAATCTTTCTTTGGACTAAAGACCCTCACAAAATACTGGTATTATTCAGGTAAGACCTCTTCCTTTATGGACCCCAGGGTTTGAAGCTCAATGAACTTTTGGCTTCCACTAACAGTCTCCACTTCATCGGTTGACCACTCCTTGGGTACAAGGTAATGGTACTGTCAGGTACATCGATCTGGGGTCTGAACTGATGCCAACAGCGCATTCCAAACACTACTGGGTGGGTCAGGCTCTCGATCACACAAACTGCATCCAAAACCCAAATGGGGCCTGATGTACCTTCACCAAAGGGTATACACGCCATGATGGCGCCCTTTGTGAGGCATTGGCAAAAACCGCCACCGGTCCTTTCTACACCTGCATCTTCAAACGCTCTGCCAATGCCAGTTCAACGTAATTCTCCTCTGCCCCAGTATCTATCAGGGCCATTGCCCTTTCCACTCCCCCATACATATGCAGCTCTATGGGGATAAACAGTTGAGAATAAAGCAAAGAAGGCGATTTATTTTTGGATGAGTCTTTTACTTGTGAACTGGCTGATGGAAACTTCGACATGTTCCCTTGGCGCCCTCCCCCTTGAACATTTCCCACGTTTCCTGGGGCTGGGTGCCACCCCCTTGACTGGAACAGCCGCTTACTGGGGACTGTCCCTTCCCAGGTGACATTGATTCCTCCCACCAGTCCCATGCCAGTGCTAATTATATTTTTAACTTGAACTGCTAAAGCCCTTCCTCCCCCAGTGTCGCTTGGACCTTTGCTGCTTCTAAAGCTGCTAGCAAGTCTGGCTGCAACCCCTGGTGGAACATTTGTGAGTACTGGGAATCTGTAACCTGTGCTGCTTTTGCCAGCAGATGGAAGACCCATGCATACTCTTCTACAGAGCTGTGACCCTGGCTGACTGTTAATAATGCTGACCAGGCCTCATCTTTTGCTTCATCCAGACATGTCGCCTGGTCAATCATCTTCACACACTCCCCATGGAATTTGGCAAACTATCCTGTTCCTTGATGAGTTCCTGGAACCATCCCGCTAATTCCAGAGATAATACATCCACAACCTGGGCTAGTTGGAGTATGATAGGGGATCCCCCCCGTTGCCTGTGCCAACTGTGCCTAGATTTGTATCCACGCCATTACCTGGTGAAGTTTATCTAATGCCTCCATAATAATGACACACATCTGGTAGGTGATTTTTGGCTTCTCCTGGACCACTATGGTTTGCTGAGTTATTGGCCCTCTTAACTGTCCCACTTCATGTAGCAAAAATGCCAACGAAGCTCCCACCATAACCACAGTCAAGAGATGTCAGTTCCATCTTCTCCATTGGTAACCACCCGCTTCTTCCTGGGCCTCACAAGATAGAAAGGAAGGTATTTGAGTTTTGCTTTATGTAACGCACAGGTTCTTGCCAATATATGACAAATGAGTTGGTCAGCACCAGCCATGTCACTGACCACATGACTGATAGTCATGTGGAGAACCACCCTCTCACCCACGCGCCATTACCATAATTTCCTATGAATTTGCGGACTAGAGTCCCAATGATGGTACAAGTGAGCAGTAAGGCCTGTCCCCAAAATAGTGCTACAAACGAGGCCAAAGCCTGGCCTAGCTCACTTTCAGAGCTCATAATTCGAGTTATTCTTGATCAAATTTCTTTATATAAAATAAACTTATTTATAAAGCAAGCTAACTTATTTTTTTGTGTTTTTTCCTATTGAGAAAATGAAACTGTATTTGCAGTTGCCGTTTTCTCATTTTTAAAGCGTTTTTTATGAGTTTAATTTTTTAACCCCTTTTTTGAGCTCTTGAGTGACATCCACACTTTTGCATGTGTAAGTCTTAAGTCCCACATAACAAAAACTTGATGGATTTGAGACACCAGGCGCTTAAAACGCCAGATCAATCCTCCTTTACAAATTCCAAATCCTTACCTACAACTTTCGTTACTAGTGGTTTTTGTGATTAATCCAACTTATAAAATCTATCCTCCAAATTCTTGCACAAATCTAAACTGAGTTTTATGAGGTCAATGTGTGGATCTGGATGGCCCCAATCCATCACAATTATTAGTTAAAATTATGCCACTATCTAATAAGACTAAGACTGGCCTGCTATTTTGGGTAAATAGATACCAAAACATAAGCCAGAATACCAGAGGTATAGTTGCTCACTAATTTTTTGTAATTATTTGGAAGGAAAGAAACTGAGGATTAGAAATTAGCAATAAACGTTACCAGTACACCCACAGTAACCATACAGTAGTAGGTGGATGCAGCATATCCCAATGAGGCAGTTTCTTTAGGCATTAAATGAAAAGTGGGGTAATCTCTGATTCAAAAAGATAGGCAGAACTTGCAGAGGTGTTATGGAACTTGTCAAACTGGGAGGTATGAATCTATAAGGATCTGGAAAAGATCATGATGCCACAAGTTAACAAAAATGGGAGACAAGACCAAGTGGGCCCACATACCAATATCCCACTCAAGAAGGAAAGGCAACATCGTAGTTACAACTGCCACTATGGCCCAGTCATTGCGCAAACTGAGAAACATGAAAACTTGATGAGTATCATGGCTGACTAGCATCTAAAATAATTTAAGTGTTTTTTTCATGGGTTCTTGTTTATTGCAAAACAAATTAAAGGAATAGAGTGACTGCAGGCTTTGTTGGGGCCTTCTGTCTAAGAGCCATATGGTTAGGGAATATTGGGGTGCACATTAACTATGGTAAAACACTATTGCACTCAATTCTGGAAGATTGACACAATAAAGCACTTTCTGTACCAATTCATATCCAACCTGATTGGCCAGATCAGTATATATCTTTTTACAAAACTCTTTAACAGTGTGATTCTGCGTGGCAAGCTGGTGACAATTTGTTTGAGAGCTGTCAGGTTGCTCCCTAAGGCTAGGACAGATAGGTGTATTACCTTTTATAAATCAAAAGGGTTTAGTATGATCAATCCAATTGAAGGTGGTATCACCTTCACTTGCAGCATTAAAAGAAGTTAGATATGTTACTTTAAATATTAGATAAATTCAAACGACTTGATTTCACAAAGTAATGAATTACCACTATTAAAAAAATTTTAGACTAGGGAGGAAGCCTCCTGGTAGGGTGGAAGCCTGAAAACTTCCTCCTAGCGATGGTTTCTGGACACTAACACCTTCTGACATACACCCTTGCCCTTTTTCTCCAACTCCTTGATAGTGAGAAGATGGGGTAATGAGAAAACATTCAGGGGTAGGCCATCACCCACCTCTTATCTACACCACATGGTCTAGATTTCACTGGGTGATGATGGGTAGGTAGCCTTCTTGACCCCTTTCTTGAAAGTTAAAGGATGATACTCCTGGTTAAGGTGCAGGAGGTGCTCCCCAGGACTTACATGTATCCAATATTAAACTGAATAAATATAAACCTTCTAGGTCTACATAATACTATAGGGATTTAAATTTATTTTTTTTCAACTGTTAACGTAATATACACTACCAATTAAACTACTACTTGAGAAAACTTTCTGGTCAAGGGTACAATCCAAATATCACTTGCCTAATTTGATTTAACCCACTTAAGCAGATACTAAGATAGCAGGTAGCAAATGTAAGGCAGGAAAACTATGCATACTTGTTATAAGTCTAATAGAGATCTTAAATTACTAAATTATAATTCATTTTTCAAAGCCATATAAAAATTAAGCTATATTTATAGTAATAAAAAATCCTTACTAGTCAGGTACAACAATTTAAAAGATGTACTCTTATTATTCTAAATTAAGAAATATGCATAAAACTAGAAATAACGCACTCAAAAACAAATAATTTTATTTGAGGTGGGCTGACCTGGGGACAATACTGCACCAATTGAGGGGAAATTGAATGAATGTAAAAGGAGGATAAAATTCAGAAAACCTCCATGCGCAGCATATGATAGGCCAGGAACTCCATGAACCGCCTTTGCTATTTGCTATCTCAGTTTGGGGCTTTGGTGTGCAACGCTAACACAGTCATAGTTGTTCCCTACCCAAAGTTCCTCTACCAGAATTGAACTTGGGGAGGCAGCGGTAGAGGTACTTATTCAAAAACAAATAATAACTGCACTAAACTTCTTTTATATGTAAACAGTACACTCTTTATTTGTTGCTATAGTGGCTTTAGCATATATGCAATTTGGTATAACTAACCATCTGATAATTGATTTATTAATTTTTATATCTATCTAATTTGTAGACAGAGATTTTATTAGCCTACATTTCTGCCAGCTGGTGTTGTTCTGAAGTATTGAATTACATTTTCTAACTTGTCTCAGAGTTATTTATTTCTGATACTTATATATTATGACAAAATTTTTACTCACTGCAAGTGCTACTCTTAAATCCCTAGTACAATGATTATCTTTCCCCGCAGGCATGGTTTTTATATTATCTTATTCATTATTATTATTATATACATTACCCCTGTGCTGGCGTAGATTGTCATTAGCGGAGTTTTTTATTATCTTGGCTAATTGTTTTATATTGTTGGTAACTAATGGAGTGCTTTATTTGTTAAATGAACCAAGAAAAAGGCATTTAATTCCCCAACCTTTCATAAATAATATGAAACTATCCTGAAATTAAAGTGCTTCTCAGTTAGCAATAATTTGTACCAATGAGAACCCTGGGAGTTAGTGAGCATTTATATGAAGGATTACCATCTTGAGAGGAAATTTTTATGTTTTTATATTCTCTAAGTGACTACAACCAAGAGTAGAATCCGTGATCCCAACGTCACTGTCAGTATTCAGTACTTTAACATACATAAAATTTGAGGTATAAAAACCTTTTTAAAAATATATAATTTTTCAAACATGTATCATAAGGTCACTGTCTTTATATGGCGTTGAAATTTTTATTCCCATATCAACCAGCTCAATCAGATTAAAAACATGATCTACTTTACCCACTAGGTGATTTACCTTAGTGGGTGAGTTATCACAATATGATTATAACTGTTGTTAGTAGTTATCCCAGACAAAATATTAGCTAAGCTTCCGGAATTTGATTCTACTAGATTGCTAATAGTTTATTGGGGATGATCCATGAAAATGTATCTTACTATATAAGTCAATTGTCAATATAATTATAGGTAATTTTATTAATTAGTCATTTTGAGATTGTCACCAATTGACTCAGGGATCCTATTAGTTGCTGAATCGCCAACAATGCTTCTGGTAGCAACTTGTGGGTTAATTTGATAAGATTAGTCCACTGTTGTCACATTCCTAGTCAGCGGCAAAACCTGATGGAGGTGAAAAAATTTATGTAGGATATAACTTAGGAGGGCAATTGATTAATGACAGCGTTCATCTCCCCAGGATGGCGCCAACGAAATAGTTGGCGCCAGATTCCCTTAATATTGAGTAAAATAAAACAGACACTAAAATACAGTTGACTAAATATATGAATGTTACATTTTTTGTATGATTTTAATCAAGGGTTAAAGTTGAAGGATTGGATATCCTAGAGCTAAGTATATTTGTGAAGATCTATGCAAATCCTGCTATAAGGAAGAGTTGAAGGGTAGAATTTAAGTGTTGATAGTAAAGAGTTATCAGAGTGATTTCTAGGGATGAAATGAAGAGCTTTAGAACAAGTCTAACGTTGAGGACACTATTTAAGTTGGTCTTAGAAAATCAACTAGGACTATAGTCAACGTACTGTTATCAAAAAGTCTATATATCAATAATCTAGTTCAACTCACAACCCAGAACTTGTGCAGTAGACTTAAGAGCTTAAGTGAGCAGCTCAAAAGGTTACATTTGGTGCTCACTATAGTAGCGTAGTTGAGCTTTCAGGCCAAGTAACCAGAAGAATTTATCAACGTAATGTTATTTAAGGATGAACTTTAAAAACTGTAGATAATATTGGATAATGTTAAAAAATGCGATGATTCCAGAACCACAAGCAGAACTCACTAATATGAAGGGCACATGATGAAAGCCAAAGATAAAATCAAATAATTTGGAAAAGTCAGTAATTATCTCTATGGAAAATTTAACTTATTGAAATGGAAGGAACTGAACCAATCAAAGAGATACTTTTTCAAGAAACTGAAGTATAAGTGGATAATTCTTTTCTGCCATGTTCAGGAAGACATGGTGTGGATGCTAAAGAGCTTTGAGGATCTCAAATATCACAAGTGTGATTGCACCCAGATGGAGGTGAATGAAGCTGATAAAAAGACATGTAAAAATCCAGTTGAAGTACAAAACCCAAGGAATATGCCTGTATCATTCACTGCAATTTTGGAGATGGATTGCAAAACAAACTAACATTAGTCAGGTTGCAGGGCAGGAATATCCTGCCAGCAGAGAAACAGAAAAATTTTGGAATATGCCAAAATTGCCTACATTTCAATAGGATAATGCATCACCATTTTTCCACTAATTTAAAATGACATTATTCAGATATGAATTTCAGATAATTACAAGTCCAATTATGTAATAAGAGTCTTCCAATTCAAAATAAGGACAAAAATAAGGACAAAATTAGCCAAAAGGCCCTGGGCGATTCTTGGTGGAATTTTTGAATTGGGGAAATACATTTATTAATAATACTCAGCCTAGTAGCATGGATTAAGTAGTTGGATTGCTTTGACCAAACAGTGGAATCAGGGGAGCTCATCTGAGGTTTCTCCTCATTTCATAAACATTTTAGGTAAACTACCTACGTGGGGACCACCCCTTTTATAGCCTCAGAGGGGGTCCCCACAGGTGTAAAAATTTTCCCCAATGGTGATTGATACCAGTATACCAAATTCTTACCTAAAGGACTGGTTCTACCTACTATTGACCCTTCCATGGCCATTACATTAAAGCAAAGCAAGCTTTGAGAGATCCAATAGGTCAAACCCTCATATTTCTTAATTTGGATATTCATAGCTTATACTGATTGCTCAGCCATCTCACTTTGAACTTTGGATCATTTATATACTACGCAGTGACATAACAATAGGTTTCTCTTTTTACCCTTTGGCTGCTACTAATAAAATAACATAAACCGCTTATTTTTTTATAGTTTAAATTTCCTAGTTTAATATAAGTGGTTACTAAAAGTTCCATATTTTACCTAACAGCAGTTACATGTTTCTCTACTCCTACTTCTTTAAAAATTGCAAATCCTGTGCCATTAGCACCAGAAAGCCTTAATTAAAGCCAGGAATCTACTATGGGACAGACAAAATGCAGTAACCTTTAAGAAATGATTGAACACCAACTGTAAAATCTGGTGTTGCCCCATCTCAACGGTGATAATTGAACATAAAGCGAAGCTAAAGAAGCTATAATGACTGATTTTGGTGGTTCTACACGGATGTCAAAAAGTAAACACAAGTTTAGGGAAATCAGTTTTAAAAAGTATGAAACATTGGCTTCTTTCAACAAATGATTTTAAAGAAAATTGCAGATTCTGGATAGTTCAAAGCTATCATCAGAGTTTGATGCATGAATAGTGATGAAAGCGGCACTTCAGCCACACCAAGATTCTTATCATATTATGGTGATGGAGCTGTTAACTCAATCTTCCACATTGCAGATGGTGGAACACCTCAAGATGTTAGGAGCAACATTTAAAGCAATTAATTGAACCTTCAAAACCATTATTGCCAGAACTCAGGATACCCTGAAATTCGTTGAGCCCAAAAAGGTACAACATAATTTGGTCATAATGGGAAATAAACCTGAAGGACATAAATGATCAGATAAAACTCAAATATGCTGCTATCAATGAGGAAAAATTTATCATATAGTTGCAAGATATTGTGAAAAGAAGCCTAGATAGCAAGTTAATATGGTAAAGACTAGATATAAAGAAAATAATCAAGATTTGGAAAAGGACCAGTAGTCTAGATATGGAACAATCTAGCACCGCAATTTAACCAGTTCCCATGACATAACTAATGATGACCTAGATATTTATATTCTATTTTAGAGATGAATACACAATTAATCCGCTCTACCAAATGGATAAATCTGGATATAGATGCAATTACCTGTGCAAAGGCAAAGGGGACAAACCCTAAAATCATGAAGGAAGTGGCTCAGCCATATGCTCGTTAGTTGGCAGAAAAGATCAGAACTACCAAAAGCACAGATGAACCACCCAAGCTGAAATTGGATTAAGCGAACATTCTCTCTCTATTAGTGCAATCAAGAAATTCTTTCCTAATTTATCTTCACAACTGTTTAATACTATGAGGTTCTTCAAATAATGCCACAATACATTCTCTAAACATCTTATTGCAATACTCTGAGTGTTTGTATGCATACAATATAGTCAATTGTGTAAGAGTACAGGCATTAATTAATAATGGAGGACTCTTTAACATCGTTTTAACCAAATTTGTGAAACAATATGAAGAGTTTGCCAGATCTAGAGCATCCAAAAGATTATGTAATTGCCATGCCATATACCAAAATATCTTGTGGAGCATGCAGTACACTATGCATTTGGTTTGGATCACTAGTGGTATCAGCTCCCAGTATAGCTTTGGAAAATAAAATTTTTGAAATACTAATCATGATGGAAATCCTGAGAAAGTATGGAGTAAAAATTTATTTTAAGGAGAATATTTAACAATTTAGGGGCAAACCCTGCCCTTGATGCTCTATCAGAAAGGAAGAACTCTGGTGACTAAGAAAAATTTGTAATTAAATTTCAATGATGGCATAATTTCTATCCAGTACACTTTAATTGGAAGAAAAGGCAGGGATATACTGAAGGAGATTCTCAAGTACCATGTGTTAGGGGGTTTTGCTCATATTCCCAGCCTGCTAGATTACCTGGTATTGGTAGGGGAAAATTCCCTAAGGCGAAGTGAATCAGAAATCAGTTGGCCTGAGTTTTGGAGGACTACATTTGGGGGATTTTGGGATATTCGCCTGGTCATATCCATTGGGGGATTGATCCAAATGAATACTTAAGATCTCATTGGGCAGAGTTGCCAACGAAATAGGGGCATCTGATAGTGATTAACTATCAGGTGTACCAATTGGGATTGGTTGGGTTTCATCACTGACTGATTGGGAATAAATGGTGAATTGCAAGGCGAGTGATGCCACCTGCAACTAGTGAATCAATCAGTTGGTGAGTGACCTGCCATAATGGGTAATAAGTACCATTACCTAAGTAGGTCGCTAGCCATATATGGTTGGTTTGCTTGAATCAAGAGAGGAAAACGTTAGGGACACGTTTTCTGACTCTTTCCGTTTGAGATCTTAAGGATGTCCAATAATGGAATCCTAGCCAGGATGGGGAAGACCATCGCTGCTGAGATGAGGATGGGTGATTCAATGGCAATGGCTGCCGTTTCATCAAAGAGGTGTCAACTGACAGTTAGACAGCTGAATTCCCCACTATATATATTCCCTAGGAATTACTATAATAAAAACCAGTAATTAGATAACCAGTACTTTACAGTAATATTATCATTTTGGTGTATAGTTAGACTATCAGCTTCTATTGTGTTGCTCTGTCTCAAGGATATTATTGCAAAGGGCAATGATTGGAAGACTCTCAGAGAGAAAAGTAAAGATCTGAGCGGGGATCTAGAGAAGAATGAACCACAATCAGGGATAGCTGCTGACTGTGAGTTGAGCCAAGAGAGACTGTCGCTGGGTTATCTTAGTGAAGATTGGGTGGAAAAGAGCAAGGGAACAAATCCCTACGAGTATGAATTTAAGAGTATTTAATCAGAAATACTGGCAGAGCGTTGGGCCAAAATATAGTTCAATCTCAACTATGGATAATAGTCTCCATACTATTATTGATTAATAATACATTCTATACAACATGACAAAGTGCACAAGGAAACTGAACCTGTGCAGTAAAAAGGTTACCAGGTTCTTGTTGATAATCAACTTAGAGTAAATTTTTACAAGTTGGTGCTCACTACAGGGGTAGTTGAGTAAAGAATAGATAATAATGTCATACAAAGAAGAGCTACGCAAACTGTGAACCAAGATAGCAACTGTTATGCAGAATACCTTAAACTCAGCAGACCATCAGGAGTTTGCGGCCTTGGAAAACATGTTGCCAAGGTGTAAGAAGGTTTAGAGAATGTAGCCAGCTTTGGGAACGAGTTGCTTGGTAAAGTAAACTCGTTGAAGAAGAAAGAAAGGGACCTCGTTTGAGAGGTCTTATACCTGAAAATGGAGTGAGAAGTAGATCGCGTTCATTTAAGAAATTTGATGTAGATATTGAGAAATTAATCAAACAAGTGGAGGAACTTAAAGCTCACAGATGTGCTTGTGAGCTCAGTATGGCAAGCCATGCTGAAGAGAGAGAATCCTCACACATACTTGGGAAGTTGAATACCCCAAGGAACATGCCACTCGCTTCTAATTCCAATTTGGAGATGATGCCTAAAGTCACTCTACAAGATAGCCGAGTAGCTGAACCAAGATAATTGGCCAGAAATGACTTGGAGGAATTTAGGGCAACGCCAAAATTGCCAACGTTTCATCAGATAACGCCCCAGCATTTTTATGACTGTTTGACATGACCATGGATGGCTATGGAGTTCGTCAAAAGGTGTTGACGGTCATGAATTGCCTGGACACTGACTGTCAAAACTTTGTGTTACCTCACCTGGAGGTGGACAGCTGGTCATATGCTGAGGCAAAGGCGGCCATCATGAAGGAGTTTGGGAGTCTGACATACATGATAAAATGCAAGCAAGAATTTATGGGAATTTAGTTCCATAAAGATGAGTCTCTTTCTAGATTCACCGATCAATCTTACCAGAAGTCGCAGATCCTGGTTGGAGCGAAAGTATTGTAATACTTTGATGCTAGGGCCCAAGTGGCCCTTTGGCCCTATCGCGATTTGCATCATATGATGTCTTCCTTGTTTGCACCAGAAATAACTACCTCGCAAATGGTATAAAACTTGAAGATTTTGGAAGCGACATTCAATGCCCCAAATAGAAGCTTCAAGTCCAATCTGGTACAGAATCTGAATCCCAAAAAGGGAAACAAAGGAGCTAAGGAGGCTACCAATCAAACTATGCTGGGAAATAAGCCCAAAGAATTCAGACGGTTAAACAAGAAGGAGAAGGTCTGCTATCGGTGTGGTGGGAAAGGACATTTTGCTGTACACTGTAAAAAGCCAAAGGATCAGATTAACGTGGTCCAGGACAAAATACAGCAGTTACCAAGAGTTTGGGAAAAGGGCCCGCTGCCTAGACAAGGAACAGTTTAGAGCAGCGAAGAAATCTGTTCCTCCCAATATCATTAATGAAGGAATTGATATTAGTGATCTGTTCATAGAGATGAGCAGTATCAGCTATATCAAGTGGTCAATATGGATGTGAATGCCGTGACCAGAGCTGGGGTGATGAGAATTGACCCTGAGATAATCCAGGAAAGATCCCGGCTATACGCCTGACAATTGGTGGACAAGATTTGAACTAGTGAGAATCCTGAAGAGTTATCTGACGTCTGTTTAGATGAGGCCAATCTGTCTATCCCCCTCGGCACAATAAAGGAATCATTTCCTAATTTATCAGCGCAAATTATTCACACCCTAGATTTGGCTAATAATGCCGTCATTTACTCAGTAAACATTATATTACAATACTCTGAATGTACATATATAGATATACAAGTGAATTGGTTGAGGATGAGGGCGATTGTCAACAGCGGAGCACCCATCAATATTGTTTTGACCAAGCTGGTAAAGAGGATGAAGATCTTGCCGGACTTGAAGCATAAGAAAGAATATGAGACAGCTGGGCCGAAGATCACATTTCCTGTGGAGCGTATAGTGTGCTGCCACTATGATTCAGGTAGCAGGTGGTATCTGCACCAGCCATAGTTTTGGCAAACCAAAACTATGACATTCTGATCAGAACAGAGTTTCTACAAAAGTATGGAGTTAAATTTAACTTTGAGAATAATACGTTAACCATCTTGGGTCAGACGTTATCATTGGTATATCAGAAGGATGGTGAAGCTCCTCTGAATTGGAGAAATAACTTCATCAATCTGATATACATTGATGGCATTGTCCCAATTCAATACCAATTAGTTGGTAGGAAGTGACGCAAAATGCCGGTGAAATCCTAGAGAACTGGGGAATTTCACTAAGGATCAAGAATGAGAGGACCATACTGGCCAGATCGCAGATAATAGTTGACACAGGGTTGCCATTGGATTTTCTGAGCTGTTGTATGTTGAGGTCAGAAGCCCCTGGAAGAAGTCAGAGTGGAGTCATGGGTGGCTCCTGGGATAATAATGTGGGACATGGAGAAATTCGAGTTCTCCTGGAGAATTTGAGTGAAAGACTGATGAAGATCAAGAGGAATCAGATAATTGTGTTTATTCATCTGATCTTGATGGCTGAATTGAGAAGATTCCATGATTTTGGGTCTCTCAATGAAATGGGATTGCTGTCCAGAGGTAGCTGAAGGTATCAACCTATTAGTTGATCAAGAGCAGATCGCTAATCTGCTGGAAGGCCAGCAAGAGGAGGTGCTCAAACTATTCAAGAAATATTGGGAAGTGTTTGCTCAGGATGACTATAATTTGGGTTGTGCATAAGGCGTAATCCACAAGTTTGATACCGGTGAAATCTTACCAATAAGGATGAGACCAAGTCAAAGATTGAGATCTGTTAAAGCAGTAGTGGATGATGAAATCAGAAAACTAGTGAAGCATGGGCTTCTAGCTCCGTTGTCAAATCCCTGAGCGAGTCCAATTCTGATTGTGAAGAAGAAGGATGGATTGAAACAGGTGGTGATTGACTTCTGAAGGCTGAACAAAATTGTGAAGAAGGATTCATATCCCCTACTGAGGATCAGTGATGCACTAGATTGTTTATAAGATAAATATTTTTCCACAATGGATCTGATCTTAGGATATTGGCAGTTTGACTTGCCAAAGGAAGACCAAGAAAAATGCGTGATTATTACTGCGTAGGGGCTATACCAACTAATGAGGATGCCCCAGGGTCTATGAAATGCGCCTGCAACATTTCAGAGGGCCATGGATGTGATACTAAGTGACTTGAAGTTGTCGTGCATCCTGGTATATCTGGATGATATCAACGTGTTCAGTAGGACGTTTACTGATCACCTCCACCACTTGGAAGAAGTATTTAAGTGACTGTCCACAGCTAACCTGAAGATCAAGCCAAGGAACTGCCACTTCTTAAAAAAAAGTTGGAATATCTGGGATTCATAATCAACTCAAGTGGATTGCAGCCGCAAACCCTAAAGATAGCAGCTATTGAATGTATGGCTGTACTGAAGAGTGTATGAGACATTCAAGTGTTCCTTAGGATGGTCAAATACTACAGAAGATTCATTTGGGACTTCACTCAAAAAGCTGAGCCATTATTCCATTTGTTGGGATTTTTTCGCATATTCCCAGCTGCTAGATTACCTGGTGTCACTAGGGAAAATTCCCTAAGGCGAAGTGAATCAGAAATTGGTTAGCACGAGTTTTGGAGGAACTATGTTTGTGGGGATTATGGGATATTAAGCTGGTCATATCCATTGGGGATCAATCCGGATGAATACCTAATATCTCATTGGGCTGAGTGCCTGAAGAAATAGGGGCATCTGATAGTGATTAACTATCAGGTGTACCAATTGGGATTGGTTGGGTTTCATCACAGACTGATTGGGAATAAATGGTGAGTTGCAAGGCGAGTGATGCCACCTGCAACTAGAAAATCAGTCGGTTGGTAAAGTGACCTGCCATAATGGGTAATAAGTCCCATTACCTAAGCAGGTCGCTAGCCAATTATGGTTAGTTCGCTTAGATTGAGAGGAAAACGTTAGGGACACGTTTTCCAACTCTTTCCATTTGAGGTCTTGAGGATGTCCAATGACAGAATCCTAGCTAGGATGGGGAAGACCATCACTGCCAAGACAAGGAAGGGTGATTCAATGGCAACGGCTGCCATTTTATTGAAGAGGTGTCAATGAAGGGTTAGACAGCCAAATCCCCTACTATATAATTCCCTAGGATTCACTATAATAAAAACACACATTAAAGAGACAAAGAAAACAGCATTTAGAAAAACAGTATTGTTAGTATTAGTAGTAATATTGTCAATTTAGTGTATAGTTAGACTATCAGCATCCATTGTGACATTCAATCTCAAGGATATTATTGCAGAAGGCAATAAAAAAGTTTCTCTAAGAGAAGAGTAGATATTAAGCGGGGATCTAGAGACAAAGGGAACCACAATCAGGGATAGCTGCTGACTGTGTGTTGGGCGAAAGAGACTATCATCAGGAGATCTGGACGAAGATCAGGTGGACAGTAATATAGGGAATGAATTCCTAGGAGTACTAATTACCAAGTAATTAATCAGAAGTACTGGCCAAAGCGTTGGGCCTAATAAAAGTTTAAGCTCAATTACGGATAATACATTCTATATAACACTAAGTGCATATGGTCAAACCTGTGCTTAAAAAGGTTACTGGGTTGATGACCAATAACCAACCAAAAGTAAATTTTTACAATCTGGTGCTCACTACAGGGGTAGTTGAGTTGAAGAATTTAGAAACATGATGTCCTATGAAGTTGTTTATAGAATTTGAAAATAAGTTACTGAAGGAAGTAATAAAGATAGAATATGAAGAGGATCACGTTCAGTGGCGTTTACCCAGATCAGCAGTGGAGCTCCAAGAGAAGCCAAATAAAGATACTCAAGTTCAGGGAAAAGGACTTGCAGCCTAGACATAGAACTATCTAGTGCTGCAAGGAAACCAGTTCCACTGGATATCTACTTGAGATGAAGAGTAGCAGCAGGGTCAACTTGGGTTGAAATTGGGCCCGCTAAAAATAGTTTCAAGAAACAGCAGGATCAACTCAGGTTGAAATGGGTCCGCTTGAAATAGTCCTAAGGAGTGAGTGTTTAGATGATTCATTGAATGAAATAAGAAGCAATAAATCTGGAGAATTGGATTGCCATACCGATAAAGAGATGAAGTCAAAATAGGAAATGATTGATCCAAGATAGTGGAGGAAATCGTCTGACTTTTTAACACTCAATCACTGGTGAGAATTTGCTGGAGATGAGTTCATCAATTTAGGAGAAATTGGATTAAGCTAACGAGGCCAGAACGACCTGTGTAATTAGGAATAGCCATGAAGGCTGAAAATCGTTTTCAGGAGAAAAACGAGCTGGACAAAAGGACAAAACTGTTGGCTGATGAGATACAAAGATCTGAAAGTATCAGTTGCCGAATAAGAGATGAAATTAGTGCCTGTATGACGAATTTCCAGTCAGGATTAAAGGCCTAATTCAGTAGAACTGCCTGAAGTTGACAAGTATGGCCTATAAGTGAGGAGACAGCGCTGCTATTCATATGGGGAGAAAGGTCAATACTAATTGGTAGTGTTGAGCCTAGGAGAAAATAATTGCAATGTTCCCAGCAGAGCTCTGAACCATTAAACGATTATGTTCTGAAAATTTGGTTAAGTCCCAGAAGGGGACCACTGGATTAAATGGTTGGTTAAATATCAAAGAGGATAAGATTTTGAACCATGATAACTGGTAGGATTAAGTACCCAGGACCCAGTTTGGATGAAGGGATAAGAAGGAACGCTGAGCCTTTTTGTAGGTTGCAAGTCCCATTGCAAAAGAAAAATACAAAAAATATATATAAATATTAAAATATCGATTTTATGGCCTAAGAGTTTCAGACCTAAGAAGTGACAAGGAATCCTGAAGGCCGAATGGAGGAAATCTCACCCTTGATGAGATGAAAATATCATCTGGGGTAGCCAAAAGTCTTAACCTATTGATTGATTAAGAGCAACTCGCTGATCTGTCAGAAGGCCGGCAAGAGAAGATGCTCAAATTGTTGAAAAGTATTGGAGAATATTCTCCCAAAATATGACCAGGAATTAGGATACACATGAAGTTAATTGCAAGTCAATAATGGGGAAATCTGCTGATCAGGCTGAATTGAGATTTCATGATTTTGGGTCTCTTGATGAAATGGGATTACCAGCTGGGGTGGCCAAAAGCATCAAACTATTTGTTTATTGGGAGCAGCTCGCTGATCTGCCAGAAGGGAAGAAGGAGGAGGTGCTTAAATTATTCAAGAAGTATTGAGAAGTGTTTGCTCAGGATGACTATGATTTGGGATGTGCACAAGACATAATCCACAAGTTTGATACCGGGGAAATCTTACCAATAAGGATGAGACCAATTTGAAGATTGTAAGCCGCTGAAGCAGTAGTGGAGGATGAAATCAGCAAACTAGTGAAGCATGGGCTTCTAGTTCTGTTGTCAAGTCCCTAAGAATCCAATTCTGATTGTGAAGAAGAAGGATGGATTGAACCAGGTGGTGATTGACTATCAGAGGCTGAACAAAATTATGAAGAAGGATTCATATCCCCTACCAAGGATCAACAATGACTGGATCAATTAGGAGAAGCGAAGTATTTCTATTCAATGGATCTAATCTCAGGATACTGGCAGATTGACTTGCCAGAAGAAGACCAAGAAAAATGTGCGATTATAACTGTGCAGGGGTTATACCAGCTGATGAGGATGCCCCAGGGTCTTTGCAATGCGCCCACAACATTCCAGAGAGCCATGGATGCAATAATAAGTGACCTGAAGTTGTCGTGCTTCCTGGTATATATGGATGATATCAATGTGTTCAGTAGAACATTTACTGATCACCTCACTCACTTGGAAGAAGTTTTTAAGAGACTGTCCACACCTAACCTGAAGATCAAGCCAAGGAAGTGCCACTTCTTCAAGAAAGAGTAGGAGTACTTGGGATTTGTGATTAATGCAAATGGATTGCAGCCACAAACCCAGAAGATAGCAGTTATAGAGCGCCTGGATGTGCTGAAGAGTGTTTGAGACATCCAAGTATTCCTTGGGATGGTCAGATACTACAGAAGATTTATTTGGGACTTTGCTTAAATAGCTGAGCCTTTATTTTATTTATTAAAGGATCCCAAAAAAAGGATTTGTATGGAATGAAGAGGCTTAGGACTCCTTCGATGAGTTATGCCAGTATTTGATAGATTTGCTGATCCTGAAATATCTGTATTTTGATCAGGAGTTTATCATTCAAACAGATGCTTCACTGACAGCGATTGGCGCTGTACTAAGCCAAGTATACAAACTTGGAGACAAGAATCTGGTTCCATATGTGAGCCAGACACTCTCAGCCGCTGAGAGGAACTACACTGTGACTAAGAGGGAATGTCTTGCGGTCATTTATGCATGCAAGCAGTTTCAGGTGTACGTCCATGGAACACACTTTAAGGTGATGATGGACCACTCTTTACTGCGTTGGCTGCTCAATCTATGAGAACTGGAAGGACAACTGGCCCAATGGGCACTTAAGTTTAAGCTTATGATTATGAGATAGTCCACCAATTGGGGGCTTCTCATCAGAACGCGGATAAATTAATGCGGTTGCCAATGAACCAGTTGGTATACCCACAGGCGGATGAGCTATTCCAGAGAATGGCAAAGAAAGAATCAAGGACGAGCCTCAAGAAATACAAGGTGCACTTTGAAAGTGATGGAAAACACTGAGACTATAAAAGGACAAGTATTCAAGACGATCAATGGGAAGTGGCTATTATTCCCAAAACCTTCGTAAAGAGCAGCTATAGTGCAAGCAGCTCATAAGGTTGTTGGGCATGGAGGCCTAAGGAAAACAACTGACCATATTTGCCAGTATTATTACTGAGAATTGATTAACTATGATGTCATGGATCATCTGGCTTGTTGCATAGAATGTCAGCTGCATAAACCACACAAGAATACAACTGGATACCACTGGTCCAACCTGGATTCGCCTAGCGCATGGTGTCCACTAACATGATGGGACTGCTGGTGATGAGCACAGGGGGAGTCAAGTACATCATAGTAGCCATTGACCATCTGACGAGATGGGTCAAATGAAAGCCCTAACCAGAGTTGATGCTACCAATACTGCGAGATTCATCCTGGTTAAGTAGTATACCGGCATGGATGTCAGAAAGTCCTACTGAGTGACAATGGGACAAACTTCACATCTCATGTGATTTCAAGGCTAAATGAAATAAATGGGATCCAAGGAGTCATTTCAGTACCATACTGACTGGAGATGAACAGACTGGTAGAATAGGTCAATAGGATGCTGGCTACAACACTGAGGAAGCTAGTCACAGGGAGAACTTCCATGTGGGGAATGTACCTGAGTTTGGTGACATTTGCCTACAACATTAGTCATCATATGGCGACAGGGAAGATACCATTTGAATTACTATACAGGAGGAAGGCCGCGTTGCCGCCAATATTATATTCAGTAGTAGAACCTATGCTGGGGATGAGTACCAAGCAATACTTGAACTGATTGATGAGTATCCTGATCGATATGCAAATGCAAGCATTTGATACCACCTTGAAGAAAAGGATACAAGTGGAATCTATGGATGACAAAAACTGACTGACATTAGAAGAATATCGAATAGGAGAAAGAGTTGCCTATTGCAATATGCATGGTTTTGGATGAAGAAACAAATTGATGCATTGTGATCAGGTCCAATTGAAGTAATTGCCAAGACAGCGACCAATGCTTATCTAACCAAGAATCTCTTGGATGGAAGAGTGGTGAATCAAGTGCATGCTAAATATCTAAAGCGTTGGATTGATGGATAAATTAAAAGAGTTCCTGAAGGACTGATGAACCACTAAGTTGGTCATGTCCTGATAATTAGGTCAAGTCCAAAAAAAGGACCTCTGAACCAATCTAGATGGTTAAGTCCGAAAAAAGGACCTCTGAATCATAGAAAACTGGCAGGTTTAAGTACTCAGGACCCAGTTTGGGTAAAAAAAATGTACCTCTGAACCAAAACAAGGTAAATTCCCATATGATAAAAAGAAGAATAAAGATAAAAAAATTGAAAAAAATATTGGGAAAAAAAGAAAAAAAATTTTAAAAAGTGCATAGAAAAAAAAGCCATTATATTTATATAATTTTCTCTTTAATGATTGTCCTTGGTACAGGGATGATTCCGCTTATGTCGCTCTTGGGGAAGGGAGGATGGCTCGTGGTAGGAAGAAAAAGCCCATTAAAATTGATATGCGATTGGACACTTGTGAGGGCAAGACTTACACGAAACCACATTCATTGAGCAGATGCTAAGCCCTGAGAAAACGTAACTAGGGGAAGGTAAATTGAAATGTTGGAAGATGCCAATCATAAAACCCCAGGGCGGGGAGAAAAACAGCAATAGAGAAAGAGGCAATTGTTGAATAACCCTGAGTAATCCGAATAAGGCACCAGAACTGAAGGATTTGTCTTGAGCGTCTGCCAACAGGCTTCATCAAGGACGCCGGACATGTGAGCTGGCAGCAAAGAAGGAATACTCAATGGGGGTTGTCGGATCATGCCCCCAATTAATGCCATCAGCAGAAGATAGCGATGGGAAGCTCTGGAGAAGAGGTAGTTGTGCAGAGAGTGGATTGCATCCTGCAAATGGTGACTACGGGCTTAATGGAAGCTAAAGCTGAAAAGTTGGTGGAAGCCAGGCGAGGCTGGAAGCTTTGTCAACCAAATTCGAAGAACTTGGCCAGCAGAGTGAAGAGCATAAGCAGAAGTATCCCAATCCAGAAAGTTACCCAGATCAGAGGGATTCATACTAATGTCAAAGCCTCGGTGACTTGGGCCCAAAGTTCAGCGTAGGGGAGCTCAAAGTGAATACTGTTACTGATTGAGAGCTCAGAGACCAGAACAGTGGTTTTTAGAATTAATTGAGTTGGAAGAGAAACTCAAGGAGCAAGTCTGACCTGGCCAAGAACAAATGATACAGAGAGACTGTCATGATCTCTGGAGCATTGACAATGATGTTCAGGGCATCAGCAAGAGCTGAATCCAGGAGGGCTCAATTCTAAATTGGGAATTGAATGTAAGGGAAGAGTCAGCTGAGAGTTATTTGAAACAATGGCAAGCCTGGTTTTGGAGGGATTGGTTACTGTTTCTGGTAATTTGATGGAAGGACTAGCTGCTTGCACCAGACAAGGCGTATGAGTCCTGGAAGGACCATAGAAGAGGTTCCGTTGAGCATCTTAACTCATCTGCTGGAAGAGATGGAGGTCTGGATCAGACAGACTGTTGAGGAGCTGCTGGAAGCAATATTTTGAATTTGACATATGAGCTGGACTAGAGGGGGGATGTTAGATTTATATAGAAGTTGACATTATGCACTCTATAATCCATTAGGCTCCAATTTCAGTGAGATTAATCTCAAAATTAATGAGATAAGCTTTCTGAGGGAATAATTTAGAATGACTTACAGCCAAGAGGTTATAAGCGAAATAACGAGGGTGAATAGAAATAAGTATTCTTAATTAAGCTGCAAAATGAACATCGATGGCAAGAGTCTCCTGTCTAGGATGAGGAGAGAATCAGGATTTTAAGGACGTTGGACCAAGAATCCTGAATATGACAGAGGGTCATATACCCTTACAGGGGAAATGGATCCCAGGACTAAAATCATCATGAGTAAATAAATCAGCCCAGCATGACAGCAGGTCATGGGGACCGCGCTCTGAGACGGCGGTAGTGAGGAGCAAGAGGAAGAATGCTGTATGCTGAAGGTCATCTCATGCAGCATTGAGTATTGATGAGTGTACTCCACTTGAAACAATGAAGTATTTGACCAGGTGTCTGAAGCGGTGTTCTCATGCCCCCATCCTTTTCTCACTGGAAATCTAGGCAAGCTGGGGGATGTGTTAGGATTTTTGCCCATATTCCCAGTCTGCTAGATTACCTGGTATCATTAGGAGAAAATTCCCTAAGGCGAAGTGAATCAGAAACTGGTTAGCCCAAGTTTTTGGAGGAACTACTTTTGGGGGATTTTGGGATATTCACCTGGTTATATCCATTGATTATCAATCTGGATGAATACCTATTATCTCATTGGGCTGAGTGCCTGAAGAAATAGGGGCATCTGATAGTGATTAACTATCAGGTATACTGATTGGGATTAGTCAGGATACATCAACAACTGATTGGGAATGAATAGTGAGTTGTGAGGCGAGTGATGCCGCCTGCAACTAGCGAATCAATTAATTGGTGAAGTGACCTGCCATAATGAGTAAAAAGTCCCATTAACTAAGCAGGTCGCTAGTCAATTATGGTTGGTTCATTTGGAATAAAATGAAAATGTTAGGGACACGTTTTCTGACTCTTTCCATTTGAGGTCTCAAGGATGTCCAATGACGGAATCTTTGCTAGAATGGGGAAGACCATCTCTGCCAAGACGAGGAAGGGTAATTTAATGGCAACGGCTGCTGTTTCATTGAAGAGGTGTCAACTGAGGGTTAGACAGCTTAATCCCCTACTATATATACCCTAGAATTCACTATAATAAAAACACACAATAAAGAGACATTGAAAACAGCATTTAGAAAAACCTTATTATTAGTATTAGTAGTAATATTGTCAATTTGGTGTATAGTTAGACTATCAGCATCCATTGTGACATTTCATCTCAAGTATATTATTGCAGAAGGCAATAAAAAAGACTCTCTGAGAGAAGAGTAGAGATCCAAGCGGGGATCTAGAGATGAAGGGAACCACAATAAGGGATAGCTGGCAACTGTGTGTTGGGCTGAAAGAGACTTTATCAGGAGATCTAGATAAAGATCTGGTGGACAGTATTATAGAGAATGAATTCCTATGAGTACAACTTATCAAGTATTTAATTGGAAGTACTGGCTGAAGCATTAGCCTAATAATAGTTCAAACTCAACTATAAAATATAGTCTTCATACTATTATCAGATAATACATTCTATATAATGCAAAGTGCATGAGTAAATCAAACCTGTGCAGTAAAAGGTTACTGGATTGATGACCAATAATCAACCAAAAGTAAATTTCTACACCATTTATTAAAGGATCCAGAAAAAGGATTCATATGGAATTAAGAGGCTTAGGACTCCTTCGATGAGGTATGCCAGTATTTGATAGATTTGCTGATCCTGAAATATCTGTATTTTGATCAGGAGTTTATCATTTAAACAGATGCTTCGTTAATGGTGATCTGCGCCATACTGAGCCATGTATACAAACTTGGGGACAAACATCTGGTGCCATATGAGAGCCAGACATTCTCAGCCGCTGAGAGGAACTACACTAAGACTAAGAGGGAATGCCTTGCGGTCATTTATGCATGCAAGCATTTTCAGGTTTACGTCCATGGAATACACTTTAAGGTGGTAACGGACCACTCTTCGCTGCATTGGCTAAACAATTTGAGAGAGCTGGAAGTATGATTGGCCTGATAGGTACTTATGCTTCAGGCTTACAATTATGAGAAAGTCCACCAAGTGGGGGCTTCTCATCAGAATGCGGATGGCTTATTGTGGTTGCCAATGGTCCAGTTGGTATACCCACAGGCGGATGAGCTATTCCAGAGAATGATCAAAGGAAAAATCAGGGATGAGTCCCAAGAAATCCAAGGTGCACTTCAGAAGTAATGGAAAACACTAAGACTATGGATGGACAAGTTTTCAAGCTGATCAACGTGAAGTGGAAATTATTTCTAAAAACCTTCAGAAAGAGCAGCGATAGTGCAAGCAGCTCATAAGGTTGTTGGGCATGGAGGCCTAAGGAAAACAACTGACCATATTTGCCAGTTTTATTACTAAGAATCAATCAACTATGATGTCACAGAAAATCTAGCTTGTTGCGTGGAGTGCCAGCTGCACAAATCACATAAGAATACAACTGGATACTGACTTGTCCGCCCTCAGTTTGACTGTCACATGGTGTCCATAGACGTGATAGGACCACTGAAGATGAGCATAGGTGGAGCCAAGTGCTTCATAGTTGCCATCAACCATCTGATGAGATGGGTTGAGACAAGGCCCTAACCAGAGTAGACTCTACCAGTACTGCGGGTACATCCTGGATCAAGTGGTATACAGGCATGTATGTCCGCAAGTCCTGATTAGTGACAATGGGACAAACTTCACGTCTCATGTGATACTGAGGTTAAATGAAATAATGGAAATCTGAGGAGTCATGGCAGTACCATACTGGCCGGAGACAAATGGACTGATAGAAGGGGTCAATGAGACGCTGGCCACAACGCTGAGGAAACTAGTTGCAGGGAGAACTTTCATGTGGGGAATGTACCTGAGTTTGGTGACAATTGCCTACAAAATTAGTCATCATATGGCGACAGGGAAGATACCATTTGAATTACTATACAGGAGGAAGGCCGCGTTGCCGCCAATATTATATTCAGTAGTAGAACCTATGCTGGGGATGAGTACCAAGCAATACTTGAACTGATTGATGAGTATCCTGATTGATATGCAAATGCAAGCATTTGATACCACCTTAAAGAAAAGGATACAAGTGGAATCTATGGATGACAAAAACTGACTGACATTAGAAGAATATCGAATAGGAGAAAGAGTTGCCTATAGCAATATGCATGGTTTTGGATGAAGAAACAAATTGATGCGTTGTGATCAGGTCCAATTGAAGTAATTGCCAAGACAGCGACCAATGCTTATCTAACCAAGAATCTCTTGGATGGAAGAGTGGTGAATCAAGTGCATGCTAAGTATCTAAAGCGTTGGATTGATGAAGAAATTAAAAGAGTTCCTGAAGGACTGATGAACCACTAAGTTGGTCATGTCCTGATAATTAGGTCAAGTCCAAAAAAGGACCTCTGAACCAATCTAGATGGTTAAGTCCGAAAAAAGGACCTCTGAATCATAGAAAACTGGCAGGTTTAAGTACTCAGGACCCAGTTTGGGTAAAAAAAATGTACCTCTGAACCAAAACAAGGTAAATTCCCATAGGAAAAACGAAGAATAAAGATAAAAAAGATAGTGATATTTGAAAAAATTATAAGCCGCAAAGATAAAAAAGCCAATATATTTTTATAATTTTTATTTTTATTGATTGTCCTCAGTACAGGGATTATTCCACCTATGTCACCTCTTGGGGAGGGAAGATGGATCGCGGTAGGAATGAAAAGCCTGTCAAAATTGATATGAAATCAAACACTTGCAAGGGCGAGACCTACACAAAACCACATTTGTTGAGCAGATGCCGATCCCTGAGAAAATGTAACTAATCAAGGGAATTTGAGATGTTGGAGGAAGCCAATCGTGAAACCCCAGAGCGGAGAGAAAAGCAGCAGTATAAGTAAAGGCAATCTATTAATAACCCCAATCAATCCCATTATGGCACCAGAGCCAGAAGATTAGTCCTGAGCACCTGCTGACGGGCTTCATCAAGGACACCAGACATGTGGGCCAGCAATGAAGAAGGGATACTTGACGGGGGTGCTGAATCATGCCCCTATCAATGCCATCAGTGTAAGATACCGATGGGAAGCGCCGTTGAAGAGATAGTTGTGCGGGGAGCAGATTGCATCCTTCAAGCTGCTACTATGGGCTTCTCAGAAGCTAAAGCAGAATGAATGGTGGAACCTAGGTAGGCTGGAAGCTTTGTGGAACAACCTAAAGAACTTGGCCAGCAAAGCGAAGAGCATAAGCAGAATTATCCTGATCCAGAAAGTTATCAAGATCAGAGGGATTCAATGCTAAAGTCAAAGCCTCAGTGACTTGGGCCCAAAGTTTAGCGTAGGGGAGAGCTCAAAGTATTTACTGTTCTGATTGAGAGCTCAGAGACCTGAACAGTGGTTTGTAAATTGACTGAGTTGGAAGAGGAACTCAGGGAGCAAGATCTGACCCAACCAGAAATGAACGGTCAGAGAGCAACTGTCATAATCTCAAGAAGCATCTATAATGAGTTCAGAGCATCAGCAAAAGGAGCCAAATCCAGGAGGGCTGAAGTCCAACTCTATAATCAACAGCAGAGGAAGAGTCAGAAGAGTTGTTCAAAATGATGGCCAGCCTGGTTCTAGAGGGATTAGTTACCATTTCTAGTAATTCAATGGAAGGACTAGCTGGTTGCACCAGACTAGGCGTATGAGTCCTGGAAGGATCATAAAAGAGGTTCCGTCAAGCATCCTGATTCATCTGCTGGAAGAGATGGAGATCAGGATCAGACAAACTATTGAGGAGATGCTGGGAAGCAATATTTTGAATTTGACATATGAGCTGGATGAGAGGGGGATGTCAGATTTTATATAGAAGTTGACATTATTTACTTTATAATCCATTAAGCTCCAATTTTGGAGAGAATAATTTCAGAACTAATGAGATAAGCTCTCCAAGGGAAGAATTATGAATGACTTAAGCCAAGAGGTTATGAGAGAAATAACAAGGGCGAATAAGAAATAAGTATTTTTAATTAAGCCATGAAACTAACATTGATGGCAATAGTCTCCTGTCTAGTCAAGGAGAAAATCAGTAAATCAAGGACGCTGGACCAAGAATCCTGAATATGACAGCGGACCAATACCCTTACAGGGGAAAATGGATCCCAGGACTAAAATCATCATGAGTAAATAAATCAGCCCAGCATGACAGCAGGTCATGGGGACCGCGCTCTGAGACGGCGGTAGTGAGGAGCAAGAGGAAGAATGCTGTATGCTGAAGGTCATCTCATGCAGCATTGAGTATTGATGAGTGTACTCCACTTGAAACAATGAAGTATTTGACCAGGTGTCTGAAGCGGTGTTCTCATGCCCCCATCCTTTTCTCACTGGAAATCTAGGCAAGCTGGGGGATGTGTTAGGATTTTTGCCCATATTCCCAGTCTGCTAGATTACCTGGTATCATTAGGAGAAAATTCCCTAAGGCGAAGTGAATTGGAAATTGGTTGGTCCAAATTTTGGAGGAATATGTTTGGGGATTTTGGGATTTTTACCTGGTCATATCCATTGATTATCAATCTGGATGAATACCTATTATCTCATTGGGTTAAGTGCCTGAAGAAATAGGGGCATCTGATAGTGATTGACTATCAGGTGTACCAATTGAGATTGGTCAAGATTCATCAACAACTGATTGGGGATGAATAGCAAGTTGCAAGGTGAGTGATGTCGCCTGCAACTAGTGAATCAATCAGTTGGTGAGTGACCTGCCATAATGGGTAATAAGTCCCATTACCTAAGCAGGTCGCTAGCCAAACATGGTTGTTTTTTTTGGATCAAGAGAGGAAAACGTTAAGGACACGTTTTCTGACTCTTTTCGTTTGAGATCTCAAGGATGTCCAATGATGGAATCCTAGCCAAGATGGGGAAGACCATCGCTGCTGAGATGAGGATGGGTGATTCAATGGCAATGGCTGCTGTTTCAACAAAGAGATGTCAACTGACAGTTAGCTAGCTGAATTCCCCACTATATATATTCCCCAGGAATTACTATAATAAAAACCAGTAATTAGATAACCAGTACTTTACAGTAATATTATCATTTTGGTGTATAGTTAGACTATCAGCTTCTATTGTGTTGCTCTGTCTCAAGGATATTATTGCAAAGGGCAATGATTGGAAGACTCTCAGAGAGAAAAGTAAAGATATAAGCGGGGATCTAGAGAAGAATGAACCACAATCAGGAATAGCTGCTGAATGTGTGTTGGGCCAAGAGAGACTGTCAATGGGCTATCATAGTGAAGATTGGGTGGACAAGAGCAAGGGAATAAATCCCTATGAGTATGACTTTAAGAGTATTTAATCAGAAATACTGGCCGAGCATTGGGCCAAAATTTAGTTCAATCTCAACTACAGATACTAGTCTCCATACTATTATCAATTAATAATACATTCTATACAACGCAATGAAGTGCACGAGGAAACCAAACCTTTGCAGTAAAAAGGTTACTGGGTTGCTTGCCAATAATCAACCTAGAGTAACTTTTTACATAATGTGATATTATTAAGGATAAAATGAGAAATACCAATCCACTAGGAACAAAAATCATAGAAAATACATTATTAACTCTAAAAATCTTAGAACAAATAAATGGATAAGTTTCTGCCCTATGGAATAAGTTGAGACTTGTGCCATGGGTAGTGCCAAAGATTATAATGCTATTCCATGGCAAGGTACAAGTTCTTCTGGCCAATCTGAGCGTAAAGCTGATGAAAGTGTAAAAAACCAAGTCATTACTTTTGTACATTTAATCCTAATGGCCAAAATTAGAGATTTTCATGACTTTGGAATGTTAACAGAGATGGGATTACTAGAAAATGTTGCTGATAACATCAATGTACTGATAAATAATAAGCAACTGGCTGAGTCTTCAGAAAGACTGCAGGATAAAGTGCTACTATTACATGAGAAATATTTTTGTGATATTTGCCCAAGATAACCATGACCTTGAATACTCTAAGAATGTGTTCCATAAAATCAACAATGGGGAATATCCGCCATTGCAAATGTGACCTGCCACCGGTTAAAGGCTGCTGAATCAATAGTCTGTAAAAAATCAGTCAGAAAATTGAGCGTGGGCTTCCCAATTCTTCTTCAAGTCCTAGGTGAGTTTGATACTTACTGTAAAGAAAAATTTCAGATCAAATCACATTGGTTATTAATTACCACTGAATGAATAAAATCACCAAAAGGATCAATATCCGCTGCTGAAGATTGATGACATGCTTGATTGCCTAAGGGGAAGCCAAGTATTTTTCAGCAATGGATCTGAACTTTAATTATTGGAAGATAAATTTGATAAAAGAAGATCAAGAGAAATGTGCGATAATCACTGCATAAGGATTATACCAGTTGAAGAGAACGCCCCTGGGATCATGTAATGTACTATCAACTTTCTAGAGGGCAATTGATTTTATCTTGGGTGAATTAAAGTTGACAAGCTATATGGTATACTCAGATGACTTCGATGTATTCAGAAAGACATTCACCAATCACCTGGAGTACTTGGAGGAAGTGTTCAAATGCTAGTAATGGTGTATTTGAAAATCAAGCCAAAGAAATGCCATTTCTTTAAAAAAGAGCTTAATATTTAGGGTTTGTGATAAGCTCTGGTGGATTACATCCACAAGTGTAGAAGATAATGGCTATTAATTGGATGTTGATCCTGAAGAACATTTGTGACGTTTAAGTTTTTCATGGGATGGTTAGTTACTATCATCTAGTTTATCAAAGATTTTGCTGGAATTGCCAATCATTATTTCACCTGTTAAAGGATTGGAAAAAGGATTCATGTGGAATGAGGAAGCTCAAGAGGCGTTTGATAAGCTAAGAAAACACTTGATGACTAGTCCTATTCTGAAATACTCAAATAAATTGGGAATATATCATTCAAACTTATGCCTTGTTAACAGCGATTGGAGCCATTTAAAGTCATATAGATGATGATGGGGACGAGAATCCATTGACCTTTGTGAGTAGGACATTGACGCCAGCCTAAAGGAACTACATCATGCCAGAGCGTAAGTGCCTTGAAGTAATTTACGCCTGCAAACAATTTTTGTGTATATACATGTGACATTTCACAAATTGTGACCAACTACTTGTCTTTATGCTGGTTACATAATCTTAAGGAACCAGAGGGAGACTGTCATGATGAGAACTAGAAATGCAAGGCTATGATTTTTAAATATATACACCAAACAGGAGCAGTACATCAGAATGCTGATAGAAATTTGAGGTTACCTGCCATTCAAGTCATGTATCATCAAGGTGATGAATTATTCCAACAAATTATTGAAGGAAATACTGGGGATGAACACCAGGAGATAAAGGTGCGCTGAAGAAAGCGATGGAAAATACTGAATTGAAGAATAGACAGCTGTATAAATTGACTAACAGAAAATAATACTTATTCTATAGCCATTTGAATAAGCAAACTTTCAAGCTGCGCACAAAGTCTTAGTTCATGGTGGCCAAAGAAAAACAATAGAGCATTTATGTCAGTATTATTACTGGGAATAATCAAGATGTTGTCACAGATTATCTGAACTTTTTCATGGAATGCCAACACCACAAGCCACATAAGAATGTGACAGGATACCAGCTAGTACGCCCTGGGTTTGCTTGGCACACAATGTCAATAGACGTAATGGGACTCTTGAGTATTAGTACTGAGGGAGAGAAATTATAGTTGCAATAGACCATCTGACTAGATGGCTGAGATAAAGGCCTTGATTTTTATAAATGCTACAAGCACGGAGAGATTCATACTGACCAAGTAGTATACTAGCATGGATGTCCACAAGTATTATTGATTGATAACGGAACCAACTGTACATCCTAAGTGATTGCAAAGCTGAATGAACTAATGAGGATCTGAGGAGTGGTGTACATACCTACCGCCCAAAGATGAATTGAATGCTAGAAAAAGCCACTGAAACTCTAGCTACAACACTGCAAAAATTAGTAGCAGGGAAAACTTCTGCATGTGGATCTTATCTGAGTTCAGTTACCGTTGCATACAATATCATTTATCATATGGTGATAGGGAAATTGATGTTTGAACTTTTATATGTACAAAGAGTTTCACTACTGCTGATTTTGTAATCAGCAGTAGAAAAAGCTTTGGGGATAAGTGCAGAGCAATACTTAGCCCAACTGGAGAATATTATGATCAAAATGTAAAACGTTTACCTTATATGACGTTGAAAATAAACATGAAGCAAAGAAGATAGAGAATGAAAATTGACCAGCGCTAAAAGAGTATCATGTGTGAGATAGGTTAGCCTATTGAAATATCCATGAGTTTGGATGGAGAAAAATTGGATGCCAAATGGTCAGGCCCATTCAAGATTATTGCCAAGTCAGCAACATATGCCTATATGCTATAGAACATGAAGATTGGTCATATAGTGAACTGAATTCATACAAAATACTTGAAATATTGGATCCAAGAGAATAATTAAAAAATAATAAAGAAATTATAAAACTAAAAATGATAGATATAAAAACAATAAAAGATAAATTTATATGAAAGAATTATTATGCTATTAAGATGGAGATTATCCTTGAGAAAAAATTGAATAGATACATGTATATTAGAGTAATAATAGTTTTTTAATTTGTTTTGTTGGCGCAATCAAGAGGATTTGGCATGATACCACCTTCTATTGTTTATTAGAGAGAAGAGGTATGAACTAAGAGAGAGTAATTTTATGAAGTATGATGGAATTAGAGAAGACTGTGTTTGTTGGTAAGATCAACTCAGGTTTTAACTGGATCTGCTTCATTGAGGCCCAAGGAGAGAGAATAAAAAATATGTTTGTCAGGATCAGCCTGGGTTAAAACTGGATCTGCCATGAAGTGGCCATGGCGAGAGAATGAACAAGGACTAAGAAAATCCAGCTTAGAATATCGTTTGAACAACAAGTAGATATAGAAACCTGTCATGGGATAATACAAGTAACCCATTTCATAATGCCAGTGAGAACAACTGGAATTTCCTGGAATGTAATGATGCTTCAGGAACTACACTTGTGAGTGGCAACAAAAAGTAGGAGGAAGAATAGAGACGCGTTGCTGAAAAAAACATGAATTGCATTGAGTACAGACTAGATTATGCTTCGCTGAAAATGAAGTTTAACTTTGATGGCTGAGCTGTGACTACAGCCTAAGACAGCATCCTTTCTGAAGTCCTATCTTTCTCTTAATAATCTGGTCAAGCGGGAGATGTGTTGGGATTTTATGACCATATCATTTAACAAAATCAATTATAACACAATCTTCTTTTTCCACTAGGCGATCTACCTTAGTGGATGAGTTTATTAAAAGAAGATGATAACTATTGTTGGTAGTTAGTCCAGAAGAAGTATTACCTAATCAACGAAATTTGATTTCCTCAGATTGCTCATAGTGTGTTGGGGATGATACCTGATAGTGTACTTTACTATATAATTCACTTTAAAACTTTAGTTTTTGGTAATTTATCATACTATTCAATAAGAGTTGTTACCAATTGAGTCAGGGATTTTATTAGTTGCTGAAGCGTCAACCATGCCTCTGATAGTAACTAACAGATAAATTTAATAAAGTTACGTTATTGCATTCCTAGTCAGTGACAAAATCTGATTGAGGAGGAGAAATATGTGTAGGGTGCAAATTAGGAGGGTATTCCATCAGCGACAGTGGCCATCTTTACAGGGAGGCGCCAACATAATGATTGGGCGCCAAATTCCCTATAAATTCCCTTGACCTTGAGTAATTAAACAGACACTAAAAGAACGTTGACTTAAAAATTAAACTGAGATACATTTGTTGTATATTTTTGCTCTTAGAGTTAGATTGAAGGATTAGATAATCTTGAGTTAAATATTAAATTGTGAAGTTCTCTGTGGCTAATGTGAGATGGAATTGTTGAAGGGTAAAAACTAATTTTAAATTTTTTGGGAAGGCTGGCCAGGAGACGGACACTTCTGATAAGTAAACTAATGAAACAAACATCAGTAAGAGGAGGGCACCCCAGAGAAGCAAACGCTATCTCCTGTTGGCAGCGGGAACGTCAAGAAATGGAAGGGGGTTACGTGTGTAGGGGCTTGCGCCAATATAAAAAACATATAAAGGAAGGGGTCTGAAGTGATGAACCAAACTGGAAACCAGGATGAGGCCAACTGACGGTGGCAGGATGGTAGATACCCAAACATCAAAGCTTGAAAGTGGTCCACAAGGTGTGACTGGAACCGGCGTTCAGCTTCCTGAGGATGGGAGTAGAGCCTGAGATAGCATCCAAGACAACCGTGTGGATAGTCCACTAAGTGATTGCAACCACCAAGGCTCAGAGGAAAGGTGGTATAGGGAAAGCCAAGGACAAGGCGAAGATGTCCTTAATAGGCTGAAGGGCTGTGCCTGATCCTGGAGAAATAGACGCTGAACCTCACACCAGACTTCTTTTGAGGGAGGGCACTCTTCCAGGCGGTGAACCAAAGAGCCATACTGGGCACACATGACACAAGATGAGTGCAAAGCGTTAGAGCGCTCAGCAGTACAGTATACCCATCTCAAGCAGTGCCACACATGAGAACAAATATGTGGCTGCAGAAGAGGGTAGTGGGCATACTTCCAAATGGCTTTCTGGGTATTGAGGGAGTAGGGGATGTCCAACATGTCCAGGTAGTCCATCCCGGCAATGACAGGGGACCTCATGGGTATTTCTCTGTTCAGAATGAATTTGTCCTTGTACTTCCTGGGTGAACTAATGAGTAGGGCGCCCCCTCTGGGAAGTGTGACCACTGATGAAAATTCTCCACTGAACGCTCCACATGTAGATGAGAATTCTTTTGAAGTGGGGCGACGTCCCATGTGAGCCAGCAGAAGGTTTTGAGGCAAGGTGCTGTAACAGAAAATGGGGTGAGTGGGATTTCTGAGGCCCAGGGTGTGGGAGAAGTGGGAGCGGGCTGCAAGGGACTAGTGCTGGGCTGAGATTGTTGGGTTGGTGACTGCAGAGATCCAGGTGCCAAGTATTTTGGAAGCATGGGCCTCATAGTTGAGCAGGCCCATGACACCACTATGGCGAGGGCCAAACATGACATCCAGGTGCACTGGCGATGAGCTGCCTAACCAAAGCCACCCTTTCAAAAGGGTGTATAATGATTTGAAGAAACTTGAGGATAAAGCAATGGCGTGGGCCCCAAACCTCACCTTGAAGAGGAGCATAGAGTTGGCTAGTATAACCCTGCCTTTAAAGGAGGCTTGGTGGGCTTTGAGGGAAGCTATGCATTTTGTAACAATGTCCAGGATATAATGCTCCATCACCGTTGAGGCGTACCCTCACGCCACCATCCACACCCCCAAATGGCGGACTGGACCAAAGGTGGAGCTTGGCACAAAGGGGAGCACAAATGGGGCGGTGTGGGGTGGGTAGGGCAAGTGAGTCCGTGATCAAGTTGCTGAAGCAGGTAGAAAATGGGGCGCTGGGTATCAGCGGGCTTGGTACTGACTAAGGAGAATGATTTCGGTTTTGGAGGCGTTAGTGCAGCATTACTTGCCCTGGAGTAAGCCTGGATAGTAGCTTCAAGAGCACGTGCATCTGATTGTTAGACACCCCAACCACACAATCATCAGCAAATTCCAAAATCCTGACTGGTGCTTGGCCTTGCACATGGACACCAGTAAGGCTGCAATTTACATTGTGAAGAAGTGGGTCAAGGCTGAAGTTTGAAAAGAGTGAGATTAATGGGTCCCCTTGGAGTAGGCCCCTTTGATAGCGAACTACCTCCGTGAGGAAGCCTATACCACGCACAGCCATTTTGGCAGATTCCGTGAGCAACATCACCAAATTAATTAAATGATAGAGGAGGTGGAACTTGTGGAGACAGGCTCTGAGGTAATCCCAGTTGACTCTATCATAGGCCTTCTGCTGGTCTAAAAAACAAGTTCTCCAGAAGCCGTGGATTGGCCGACGTTGGCTACAGTGTGTATGTTGTCCCATATAGACCGTTTGGGAATGAAGCCAAATTGCTCAGGGAAAATTAGAGCAGAGGCAGATACCCCTAGGCGGTTTGCCATGAATTTAGTAAAAAGTTTAGTATCTGTGTTAGTAAGTGATATGGGGCGCCATTTGGCCAAGTCCATCTTATCCCCTTTCTTGTACAACGTTATCATGTAAGCCTCTTGTCCTCCAATGAGGAGGCGCATTTCCATTAAGCATTAGTTCATTGAGGCAAGCAGCAAGGAGGAAAAATATTTAAAATTTTTTTATTAAACTCATAAGGAATCCCATCTGGACCTGGGCAATTCCTGCATGGTGCACCGCGAATGGCAAACCAGAGTTTGTCCTGAGAAATTAAACCCATCAACTCCAGATAATGGTAAATGGTGCAGATATGTGAACTTTCAAGAAATTTGTTAACTTTGGCTGCTGAACTGGATTGGAGAGATACGATTTAAAATATAATTTTGTACTTCAATTGCCACTTTGGCTGGAGTATCTGTGACGGAGTGGTCTGGCTGCTGCACCTGTGTGCAGGCCAAACTCTGACGCAGTGCAAAGAATTTTCGAAAAAAAGTAAGTGAAGCACATGTCACCTGCTGTTATATGCTTTGAATTATACTGAACTAAAAACTGATGCCTGTGTAGTCTTACCAGTGCATTGAGGCTAGCGGACACTTCTGTCCACTTGCAACCCCAAGTTTGGCTGAGCCTGCCACTGGCAGATTAGATTCAGGGTGGTCCACATCTGTCAGCATGCGCAAAATGACTGCCGAGGTAGCCCAAAAGTGGAGTGAGGAAGTGTGGCATGCCTGGCGGATGGTGTTTGCTTTTTAGGTTGACTAGGTGGAAAGTGGGTCTGCATATAATGGTGTGGTAAATTCCAGAGTTGAGGTTTCAGTGTCCACACATGAGGAAAACCTGGATGACATGGTCTTGGCTGGGCGGAGTTTGCACCACTCTGGCGCCTGTGCCGCTTGTTGTGCCAAAGAGAAGGAAACTGATACCATCCTGTGGTCAGATAAATGGAGTTTTGTTGTTGTAAAGTGGGCAATTTGGGACTGAAATTTCAATGGTGTGAGAATAAGGTCAATGTGAGACATAGACCTCAGCTGGCCGTTGAGCACATGGAGACGAGACATGTTTGGGAGCAGCAGTGCATGAGGCGTCAGAGAATCAAACAACCCCAAAGTGACTTTTAGAACGCAAGGTTCTATGTGCCCCTGTGGGGGTGTAGGTGATGAGGGCCAGCAGTCAGTGGCTGAGTTGGTCCAGCATTTCATGTCACCCACAACAAATGGGTCAGGGGTAAGCGGGAGGAATTAATGGCTGAGAAGAATTCCCGACAAGCTCATGCACAGGTTGGGGCATATATGTTAATGACAGCGTGCACTTCATCATCCCACAAAAAGAGTGAAAAATAGACATGGCCATCAAGGTACAGAATTGTCAATATAAATTTAAAATTATGGGTCGCTCAAACAAGAACCCCACAGTGCAGTGACCAAAAGGGAAGGGAAGGGAGGAGCATGGTTGCCCATGTGTCCTCTTCACCACACGGACAGTGGGTTTCCTGAATGGCCAGGATGTCCACAGGTCGATTATTTTTTAATAAAACTCAGTTTCCTAGCCTAGGACAGCGAGGCCTTGAGTCCAGCGATGTTCAATGTCCCTATAGTAAAGGCTCCTCCCATCACACCTTAGGTGCAAGGGAAGGGCACCTGTTCCCTTCAGCCTTCTCTTTTTCAGCACGTCGCTGTATGGCAGCATGGGTATTCTGTGATACAGAGTATGGTTCATTATGGGTAGCTTTTGCAGCGGGGTTGACGTTGGCTCTTGCCTTCTGTTTATTTCCACCCTTGGAAAATTTTTCGTGTGGTGTGCACTTATGGTGCACCATCACATGTTGATAAAATTTTGGAAGGTAGATTAGGGGGTGACTCGGTTTTGATAAAGGCTTGGTAGCTTTGGGTGGGTGAATCTGACTCACCCATTGGGTCATAATCTTGGGTGGCTCAATCTGATTTGTGGAAGGATTTGTGAGCTGCTTCCGCAGTGAATGACTTGGTGTCTTCCTGGAGCTGGGAAGGCAGGATCACGGACGCAGTTGTGGCTGCTGCCTTAGCTGCCGCTCTGCAGGCCTACTTGGTCTTCTTACGCTCTTGTGGGGACACAGGTTTCACTTCAATGTAGCACCCAGGCGCACCCCACGGGAAGGCTGCAATTGTGTCTATTGCTGGCTCATAGTGGGCGTCTGCACTGCACATTGCATCCAATATGATATCAGTTTGAGTAATGCCCTCCTTGGTGGGGCAGGTATGGGCCTTGTGGCCAAAAGTGTGACAGAATGTGCAGATAGGAGGCGCACTATCCACGGTGATTAGAGTGAGTGGGATTCTTGCCCATCAATTTTCACAAAAGTGGTGTGAGGGATTTGGGTCAAGTCTTCCACTACCTCCACGGATGGGACGAGAACAGTAATTGCTTTGCCCATGCACAGGTCCAGCATGAGCATAAAGTGCTGCATCTCAAAGGATTGGATTTACCCATATTTGGTGAGCCCAGCCTTCAGGTGGTTCTCCAGCACGGTGTGCTTAATTGTTGTAGGTAGGAAGTCAAAAGTTACAAAAATTTGGTTGGATTTAGTCCAACAAGTGCGCTTCATGTCAACTACCTTTTGACCGTCCAGGAGTTCCACCACCACCCACACGTTTGCAGCTTTGTCCGCCGCATTTTTGTTTTTGAACCCAAGATCCAGCCAACTACTAGGCATGGAGTGCGGTGTGACATACACTGCGTTCAGGAAATGTGTGTGTACATCTCCACAAAACTTCTCCTAAAGCGCTGTTTGTTGTATATCCAGGAAGACTCACACCCCGTAATCCACTGATGACAGTGGCTGGGAGTGCGGCGTATTGATGAACTGGGTGCAGCGCTTGCCAGGCCAAAATTTCTGGGTAAATGCTAACCACCAGTTCTTTACTAATAATTTTATCTAGGCTGCCAGTATTGCCATGGCGTTTACAAAACTTGGTTGGTGTGGGGCCTGCTCCTGTGCCCTTGACTTTGCTTGCCCAACTGTTATCTGACATTGAATGCACACTAATCTACTTAATAAGATTATCAAACTTACATAGACTTGAATTAGATATGTTGCAAAAGTGTTTGCAATGAGAGAGAAAAGGTTTAAATGATAGAATTCTGTTGTTGTTTTTAAAGAGTTATCAAAGTATATTTTAGGGGCAGAAGGCATAGCTTTTGCCCCAGTCTAGCTTAGAGGACACTATTTAAGGTGTTCATAAAAATCTCAACTAGGACAATAGTCTCCATACTATTGTCCGCTCAGTCAGTATATATCAATAATCTGTTTCAACGAACAAACCAGAACCTGTAATATACTTAAAGCCTAAGCAAGAAGTTCAAAGGTTTACATGCAGTATTTAAAACTAAGGGTGAATTTTTCAATGTAGTTAAATTTGACGCCTAAGCACAAATTCTTTCATTTGGTGCTCAATACAAGGGTCACTTTCAGTAACTCTCTTATATCATCGTTTTTATAATAAAATCATTTAAGCGCTCTTGCCATGCTGATTGTGAGTTTTTTTATTCATGCAGAAGAGGTTGACCTCAAGTCACAGAAAAACTATATTTAACCCTTTTAACTGCATAACAAGTTGAATGGCTACTTTGGCCAACTCTCAAATATTTAATTGAATTAAAATCACCATGCTTTTAACATGAAAGAAAATAAAGAAGACTGCTGATGCCGTGTTAACATCTTTGATCAAAACTCAAGTAACTTGTTCTTCCATCACTGAATGGGGCAGGGATATTGACACATGCATAGCCTAATCTACGCCCAAGAGCAGGTGATTAAGAATATAAAGGCTCACCTCTCAACTTCTAACTAAGAACTAGAGAAGGTTGAACAAAGCTTAATGGCAGTACGCCGCAACTTTTATAATATGCTAAATAATCTCTAACAAGAGTTTATAAATGACTGCATTAAATTCAATGTCATGTTATTTATTAATTAATTAATATCCAAATCCACAGGTTATTACTCAATTTGCTATTATGTTGGCATCTGACGCTGATGACAATGAGGCGCTGATTGGGCGCCACTTGTCTATATTTTTACTGCTGTCCTTACTTCTGCTATTGCTGGGCTCACTGCTACCCTTGGTACTATCAGCAAATAATTTACTCTTGCAACCACTTAATGCATCAATTCCTGATATCTTTGCTATCTCTGCTCTCCCTATACATGCAATCTCAACTCATGATGCTTTGGCATCTCAAAGTGATTTTGTTTCTGACCTATATTTAAACAACATAAAAAATTGATTAGCTTCATTGTGTCCTTCACGGTCATGCAAAGATAGATGCCAATTTCTTTTAACCCAACCAACTTTACCAAGTTTGAAAAAAAAACATAAAAACATTGCCCTGTTTAAATAAGCATGACTGGTGCCCTAATAACGTTAAGCTGGCAACCATATTAATTCCTTGAATCTGAAAGCTATGAGCTTATGATGTCTAAATTAAGTGAAGTCACTATGACTTACCACAATTTCATCAAACTCATTATAAAGGAGTTTGTAATAGCAATACAATATTAATATGAAGTACGTTTTTTCTTAATTTCTCATTTAACAAGGATGAGTCTGTTGCGGATTTTGATAAACACTTTTACTATGAGGCTCAATTTCTATATGAGAATAAAAATGTTAAATCAATTTGACGCCAATATTGCTCTTTGACACGCTTTTAGGCATATAAAAAACTATACCAGTTATTGTTGCCATGCTCAACAGTGAATATAAATTTTACTCAAATTGCTGAGTATCTTTGCTGGAGCAAAACACTTTTTTGAGGTGCCTAATACCTTCGACAAGAGACTTACAAAATACACAATACCATTTTTCAAAGAAATAAAACCAGCTTTACTGGATGTTTGAACTTTAGTTTGGCCACATCATCTAAAATTGGCCCAGTTTGGGCTTTAATCTATATTTAAATTTAAATTTATTGTGGGGAAGGCTGACCATGGGATGGACACTTCCAGAATAAGAAAGAGAGAGAGAGAGAGAATATGACTCAGACGAGACAAAACTTAGTACTAGGGGAGGCACCCCAGAGAAGCGATGCTATCTCTTGTTGCCAGCGGGAACGCCACTTATGGGAAGGGGAGGGAACGTGTGTAGGGGGCGTAGCCACTATTGAGCACGTGTGGAGGAAGGGGTCTGATTTGATGAACCAGACTGGGAACCAGGAGGAGACCAGCTGTTGGCGACGTGGTGGGAGATATCCAAACATCCACGCTTGAAAGTGATCCACCAAATGAGACCGGAATCTGTGGACAGCTTCAGGGAGGGTGGGGATGGATCCAGCGATGGCATCCAAGACAATCGTGTGGATAGTCCACATGGCGATTGCAACCACCAGAGCATGAAGGGAGGGTGGGAGGGGGAGGCCATTGATGAAGCAAACATATCTCTTGACAGACTGAAGGGATGTGTTTGATTTTGGCCTAGCAGACGTTGGACTTCGCGCCATAATACTTTAGAGGTGGGGCACTTCTTCAGGCGGTGAAACAGCGTTCCATACTGGCCACACACGACACAGGATGAGTGTAAAGCATTAGAGCGCTCAGCTGTATGATACACCTGCCTTAGGCAGCACCACACATGGGAGCGGACTTGAGGCTGCAACAGAGGATGGTGTGCGTATTTCCAGATAGTCTTTTGGGTCTCAGTGGAATAAGGGATGTCCATCATGTCCAGGTAGTCCACCCTGGATAGGACTTGGGGTCGAATGGGGATCACGCCATCATGGATGGGTAGCCCCTGTACCTCTTGTGTGAACTGAGGAGAGGGGCGGCCTCTTTGGGTTGTATGTCCACTAATACGAATTCTCCACTCTGCGCTTCGCATGGAGAGTAGGATTCGTTTGTAGTGGGTTTTAGTCCTGTGAGGACCTATGGCCGATGTGTGTGATGCGAGGTATTTCATCAGGGAGTGGGGGTTTGATGGATTGTTGTGGCCCAAGGCTTGGGAGAAGTTGGAGCAGGCCGCGCGGGACCAGTGTTGGGATGGGAGTGTAAGAGCAGTGACGGCCACAATCCAGGTGCCCAGGATCTTGGCGGCATGGGCTTTGAAGTCAAGTAGGCCCATGCCACCATGATGATGAGGGCCAAACATGACCTCTAGCTGTACTGGTGGAGGGCAGCCTGACCAAAGCCAACCTTGTAGCAAAGCATACAGGGATTTGAAGAAGCTTGGGGAGAAGGGGATGGCGTGGGCTCGAACCAGACTTTGGATAGGAGCATAGAGTTGGCAAGAACAACCCTGCCAGTGAGGGTAGTAGGGTGGGCTCTGAGAGAGGCGATTCGCTTCGTCACGTTGTCCAGTATATGGCACTCCATTACTGCTGACACGTATCCACCTGCCTCCAACCACACGCCCAGATGGCGTACTGGTCCTATGGTAGGTCATGGCACAAAGGGGAGCACCAGTGGAGCGGTGTATTTTGAGTTAGTAAGGCGTGGACGTGGGCGAGCAGATGGGCCGGGTTGAGAACTACTTGCTGGGGCCCAGCAGTTCTGAAACTGACCAAGGAGGATGATTTCAGTTTTGGAGGCGTTCAGTGCCACGTTGCTTACCTAAGAATATTCCTGGATGAGGGCTTCAAGCGCGCGTGCATCTTTGTTATTAGACACCCCCACCACGCAATCATCTGCAAATGCCATCATCTTGACTGGGGTTTGGCCTGGCACATGGACCCCAGTGAGTTGGGCATTCACATTTCGCAGTAGTGGGTCAAGGCTGAAGTTGTTTAAGAGTGGGCTGAGGGGTCCCCTTGTCGCAGGCCCAATTTGAGGACGGACTACTTCCGTTAGGAAACCTGGGCCACGCACTGCCATTGTTGCAGATTCTGTGAGCAGCATCACCCAGTTAATGAAGCGGGAGGTAGGCAAAATTGTTGGAGGCAGGCCCTAAGGTATTCCCAGTTTACTCTATCATAGGCCTTTTGTTGGTCCAAGAATACAAGTGCCCCAGAGGCTGTGGACTGACACACATTAGCCACAGAGTGCACGTTATCCCTAAATTGACCTTCTGGGGATTAACCAAATTGTTCTGGAGAGATGGTGGCAGATGCTACAGTCCCTAAACGGTTAGCCATGATTTTTGTTAAAATTTTGGTGTCTGTGTTTGTTAGAGAAATGGGGCGCCAGTTGGCTAAGTCTAGCTTATCCCCTTTCTTGAAAAGTGTGACTGTAAAGGCCTCATGTCCTCCTGGTAGGAGGCGCGTTTCCAACAGGCTTTGGTTGAGTGAGGCTAGCAGCAATGGGGATATATATTTAAAATATTTTTTGTAGAACTCATATGGAATGCAATCTGGGCCTGGGCATTTTCAGTTTGGCGCACCACGAATGGTAGTCCATAATTTGTTTGTAATTATATCCATTATTTTGGGGTATCAGAAAATGGTGCGGATATGAGCTCTGTCAAGAAATTCCGCCATTTCGGCCAGCTGAATTGGTTCAGCTTGGTATAACTTGGAGTAATATCTTTGCATTTCAATTGCCACTTTGGCTGGTGTGTCCACAATAGAATTATCCAATCTTCGCACCTGTGTGCAGGCCACGCTCTGGCATGGTGCAAAATTTTTTTTGAAGAAGTATGCGGTGCACTTGTCACCTTTAGTGATGTGTGTGGCCCTGTATTGGACACAAACCTGATGTTTGTGTTGCCTTTCAAGTGCGTTGAGGTGGGCTGCTGCCTCTGCCCACTTCTGGCCCCATGCAGGGCTATATCCTGAGGCTGGAATATTGGACTCCAAGTGGGCCAATTCCACCAGCGCACACAATATAACCGCCGATGTGGCTCGTGAGCATCTGGATGAGAGATGGCGATAGTAGCAGATGGTGTCCTCTTTGAAAGTTGCCCATGTGGAAATGGGGTCCACACAAAAATGGTGCAACAAACAATTTTGCCAAAGTTGCCTCTTCCACCCACATGGAAAATCCTGGCAACACGAGCTCTGAGGGGCGGATTTTGCACCAATGTGGGGCCTTTGCAACTGTGATGGGTAAGTGGTATGTTATTGAGACCAGTCAGTGGTCGGAGAATTCCATTTTCATTGTTTTGAAGTGGGAGATATGGGGTTGGAATTTTGCCGGCACTAGAATAAGGTTGATGCGGGTCATGGACCTTAATTGGCCGTTGTGGATGTGGGGACGCATCATGTTTTTGAGCAGCGGGGCATGTCATGGCAGCACATCCATTAACCCAAGGGTGGCTTTTAGAATGCATAGTTCTACGTGACCCTGTGGGGCATGGGGTGAGGGTGGCCACTGGTCCATTGGTGAGGTTAGCCAACAGTTCATGTCACCAATTAGGAAAGAATTGGGGGGTAGCGGGAGGGATTTTGACCGATGAGAAAAATTCCCAACACTCTTGTGCACTGTTTGGGGCATAAATGTTGGCGATTGTGTGTGCAACATCGGCCCATGAGAAGGTGACAATGAACACTCAGTCATTTAGGAATGTTTCTGAAGATTTAAATTTGAAAAAATTGTTTTTCTGAATTAGCACCCCACAGTGCTTTGACCAAAAGGATAGGGATAGTAGGAGCATTATTTTCCAAGCTTCCTCAGAACCTTGTATACAGTGGGTTTCCTGGATGGCCAGGATATCCACGAGTAAATTGTTTTGTAAAAAACTCAGTTTCCTAGCCTGGGATGGGGAGGCCTTGAGTCTGGCAATATTCAGCATCCCTAGAGTGAAGGTTCCCCCATTGCACCTTAGGTGCAAGGGGGTGGGCCCCCTGGCCCACCAGCCTCTTCCAGGTCCCCACGGGCTTTCACAGCAGCACAGGTATTAGCAGCAATGCTATTGGGGTTTTTGTTAATTTTTGCGGAAAGAGTTGCATTGGCTTTGGCCTTTGCTTTTTGTTTTCCCGACGTCGGACAAATTTTTTGTGGTGCGGATAAGTTCAGTGCACCGTCGAGTGGGGCAAAAAAAATTTTTTTGTGTTTGGGATAGGTCCCAAGTCAGTTTTGACCGGGGCTTGGGTACAGCGATTGGGTGAGATCGAATCTCCTATCAGATCCTTGGATTGAGTGGCCCATTTGGCATGGGCCTCCCAATCTGATTGGGTGATGGATTCTCAAGTTGCTTCCACCGCGAAGGTCTCCATGTCCTCCTGGCGTTGTGAGTGTGGGATGGTGGTGGTGACCTTGGCTGCTTCCTTGGCCGTGGTCCTATAGGCCTGCTTGGCCTTCTTCTGCTCCTGCGGGGAGATGGGCTTTACCAATAGGTAGCAGCCTTGTGCTCCCCACGGGAAAGCCTCCTTGGTGCTTGCAGTTAGTTCGTAGTGCACCTCTTCGCTGGCCATGGCCGCCGAGGGGTGCTCTTGGAATGTGACACCCTCTTTGATGGGGCACACATGTGTCTTATGGCCAAATGCATCACAGTGGGTGCAAATGGGGGGCGCGCTGTCCACGGTTACCCGGAATGGGTGGGTGGTGTGCCCTGCAATATCAATAAAGGTGGAGTGCAGGATCTGGGTTAGGTCCTTTGCGATCTCCTCAGTTGGGGTCAGAACTGCGATAGCTTTGCTGATGCACAGGTGTGGCATCAGCATGAAATGTTGCATTTTGAAAGATTGTATTTCGCCATATATGGTGAGACCATCTTTCAGGTGTTGCTCCAAAATGTCACGTTTTACCATAGTAGGCAAAAAGTCAAATGTGAGGAAAATTTGGTTTGATTTTATCTATCTGGTGCATTTAGTTTTGACAACCCATTGCCCTTCGGGGAGGTTGACCACTATGTGCACCGCTGCAGCCTCATCTGCTGCTATTTTGCTTTCAAAACCTAGGTCCAGCCAACCATGTGACATGGAGTGAGGTGCAACGTACACCGCAGTCAGGAAAATTTTGTGTACATCTTCACAAAATTTTTCCCATAGGGCCATTTTTTGGATGTCCAGATACACGCGGACTCTGAATTCCACCGATGAAAGTGGTTGGGAGTGTGGTGTGTTGATGTACTGGTTGCATCATGCTTGCCATGCGAGTATCTCTGGGGAAATTGTGACCACCAGTTTTTTAAAATTTTTGTCTATTCTGCCAGATTCTCTGGGGCGTTTTTGAATATTAGAGGCTGTGGGCCTTCCGCCTGCTCCTCTCACCTTGCTTGGCCAACTGCTCCCAGACATGGGCGCAGACTAATCCCCTCTATGAGATTATCAAACTAGATTTATTTTGAATTGAATGGGTTGCAAAAGTGTTTGCAATGAGAAAGAAAAGTCCCAGCTTTAATCTATATTGATTAATTAGTTAATTATAATAGGCAATTAGTTTAAGCTACAAAATGATTGCACAATTCCAATCTATTGATTAACAATAGTCACCAATTAGTTGGTTAATTATAATTTGCAAGGTTTAAAAATTCAATATCAGTTAAAATCATGATTAAATGGGGACTGTTACCAAAAAGCGGTATTTTATAAGTCAGGTCATGGAATGAGCACTCGATATTTTAAACTGATTAGTCACAACGCTAATTCAATAGTTGATTATCATGGCATGCTAGTACAATAATTTATAAATAATCAGTTGGCTGGCTAAATGTGGAAAACACGCTTTTCTATGAAGTTAATCTGGATTATAATCCAATACCAATATAGTCAGCTAGGCATGCCAAGATAATTATGATAGCCACAATTAATTTTACACATTTCTTCTAGTACTCTCACCCTGTATAATAACCCCTAATTTTGTGACAATTTTTTCAAACGCTTGAAAGCATGAATTTTTAAAGCCTTGGTTTTTAAAATGACTATTGTGTTTACTTCTAGTATAAAAGTTTAGTCTTTGTTCACTTTCTATAAGTGTCAATTACCTAAGTGATGTTAAATTTATTTAACCTTAAGAAATTACCAGAATGAGGTTAAAGTCACTCATATTAAGAATATAACTGGGCTAGGTGACTTCATACTCTAGCAGTCATTATTTATCAATTAAATAATTAGGTAATCAAGCTTTTCCAAATGTAAGCAACACATGGTTTTTACAATAATTCTAATGAGGTTGTAACTATGAAATCAACTGTCCTACGTGAAAAAAGATCAGGCATAATAGATTAGGACATTCTGTTTCTGCCTATGCTCAAGTAATCTATCTAGCAGGAAATAGAACAGTGTAACTATTGCAAACTTTTTGAGAATATGCCCCAAACCTCCCATATATTAAAAATGAATTTTGAAGCGCATGTAGTTACTTTTTTAAAACAAGGGCAAATGAGCTCAAAATATTTAAAGGGGTGACGCGTCCATGCATGAAGCAACTAAAGACAAGCAAGCGCGCATAGAGCAAAATAATTATGCATCGGATGATGGCAATGTTGTAATTGGTTTTAACAGCCATCAATTTATATTATCGACTTAATTTATAATTTAACTAATTTTAGTTAACGGATTTTATCAAGATTATTTCATCCCATGGTACACGTTTTATATGAAGCTGCAGAAGTATATTAAATTACTACCAGCAACCTTGACCACTTCATCCATTTACTGTTAAAAATGACGTAAGTCAAATTATCAACTCCTATAAGTGCAACTCAATGTCTTAGTATCTCAATCTCCTGTGGCCATGGCCCTGGGTTTCATATCACTTGTTATATAATATTTAATATTCATTATTTTGCCTGAACTGTCATAAATTTGTCATTAGTATGCTTACAATTATTCTCCTCACTTTCCACTAGAGTATTAGATCTGATAGGCTGACTTCTGATATTATGAGTATTATCCCA